>CM041786.1:125002101-125026230 GCA_023375725.1 Nephotettix cincticeps | reverse complement strand
TATTTCTCTGCAGAACATCTAGGTCCTTTAGAACAAGTCGGTCCGGTAGTAGAATATGTCGGTCCGACGGGCATGATGGGTAATATACACAAGTCCGCCATCTTGTTTGTCAACACGGACCGGCTTGATGTGGACATTTATACAAAAGCCGCCATGACAGTGGACCCACAAGTTCTGTATTTTTGTAAAAAATATATCTTGTAAAAACAGAATATGTGGGTCCCTGTTGAAAACTTTGCCCAGAGATGAGGGGAAGTGAATGTTCTCGTCTTCTTTACCCCCACTCTTCCACATCAACTATGTATTTCTACCGGGCTGTCTCGATAGTGTTCGAACGATTTGTAAGCTAGTAGCAGCATCAGACCGGTTATTTTCTTCTGTTCTCTCTAAGTTCAATCTTTGAATTTACATAGTACAGTAGTTTTAAAAGCATTGCACAATTTTTTTGTTAAAACAACGTCTGATATTACGTGTATATCTTATTTTTTCTCTTGTTGTCTTACAACTAAATAATGTGAGCGGGTTTAAAAAGGTATTTAATGGATGAAGACACCTGTAATGATTTATCATCCTCTAAACCCAATCTCTGCAGTGTCCAGTGAAAGAGACGAAAAGAAACAAATATGAAGAATATTCACGATGTTTGTTGTAAATTGTTACTTAGCGGCAAGTGTTTTATAATAGGTGAGTACCGTATAAAATCGCTCATATTTTTAATATTAAAATTGTATAGGTCTTTTTCATAGTACAGTAGTGACGAAATTGCGCCAACTAAATAATTAAAAAACATAATTAATACCTACCTTAGTCTGCAGTTCAATGATTTAACATTTTATTTGTTACATGTTTTGGCTTACGCCATACAATGATTAACAACGGTCTCAAATTGTTGCATTACTGTCACAAATGAGTAATGATGGTTTGATAGCACCATCAGACATAGATACAAAATATCACATAAAAATATCATATCGAAATATACTGCAAGAATTTGAAATATGCATTTGTTGCAAGAACCTTGATTTTAATAAACTCATTTTAATTCAGAAACTGCAATTTAAATCAAATTTTAATTTTTCGCCCTTCTCCGAGATTAAAACCTATCGACATCAACAAATCACATAACCGCTGATAATATAGATACATATAATTTGATGTGAACTTTCCTGACAGTCTGGTTTTAGGTTAGTCGTGCTAGTAACAGATGTCTAAATTTAATTAATATTTTGTATGTTGTTTTATATTGGTTATGTAGGTTATATTTACACTTTGTTGGAAATAATTGTTTGGAAAAAGTGTAAGCCGATACATGTAACTAATGAAATATTAACCATTGAACTGCAGACTGACTAAGGTATTTATTATCCTATTAATTTAATTGCAGTTCTGGGCTAATAAGATAAATTTTAAAACAATTCACCAGGTAGTGAGAAAAGAGAATTGCCTCTTCGGTACAGACTAAATTTTAGCGATTAGCAGATTTTCAAAACAATTTATCCCTTCAAATCCTGACTAAATACAATGTTAAGGGCATTGCATAATGATAAGACGATTAGTTATTTTACAGCAATAAAACAATTTGTTTAAAAACAATAGGCCTACATCTAAATTAAGGTGTCTTTTCTTTTAGGTCATCCTCACCCTCATGTAGTGTAGTGGTGTTTATTTACCAAAACACATTTATAAATTGTCTATTTTCCTTCAGGTTAACTTTTGGGTAAAAGTTCCGCACCCGGTACAAACTAAATACCATCAAATCGATCTCAAATTAATTTTTTTCACTTTCTAATAACCTAATTAAAAAGATACGCTCCGCGGAAGAACCGAATTTGGACGTTTTTTTAATGTTACAAGGTTATTACGCAAGAATGTTTTTAACATTTTTTTACCGCTTATTCTAGCCTAAAAACGTCAAAATTCGGTTCTTCCGCGGAGCGTAGCTTCTCAATTAGGTTTTTAGAAAGTGAAAAAATATCATATGACATTGATTTAAAATAGAATAGTTCGTACCAGGTGCGGAACTTTTACCTGGTAGGTAATAATAAAACTTGCATAAGGCCTAGTTTAACTTCCATTAATTGCACTCCCACAAAACAAAAAAAACTCATAACTATACTGGAACAAACTAATGAACCAGTAATCAATAAATGTTTATTTTTAAAACAAATACAGACATTACTCTAAAAACCACTTTGTTTCGATTCAAAATGGATATATCCCACCAGAAACTAAAATTTAAATGTCCTACTGTAATGTTTTATTTTACATTGCACACTATATCAGGGATACAATATTTTGTAGATTCCAAACAAAAATAATCTCCGTAACATGCTGTGTATATCGATAATCAATGTTTTGCATCACTTAACTACTGAATTGCGAGGGAGGTATTGCTTTCCCAAAAATAATTTTAACAAAAAATTAAGCCTTTTATAATATATTCATATGAAGATTTATTTATATTTTTAGTATACTAAAGGAAAAATAAAGTCCTGTAAACTCTTACTGATTCAACTTGTGGTAGCCTGTCATTAGTAAAGGGATTTCACAAATTACCTCATGAAAGGATGTAGTTAAAGACAATTGGCTTCGACATTATAAAAATTTGTTCCTAAGAATTTTGTGAGTTATGTTCCTAATGGTGGGTGGTAGTGTATATCTCCTACATAAAAAATGTTTGTATTTACTTCCCTGATGTTAGATGATGGATATGTACTTATAAAGGGAATGTATTAAGTTCATCTTAACATTTGTTTATTTATAACAAAAAATTCTATTCAATAGTTCATGGTAGTTTCTATGGGAATGGGATCTAAACACTGCACCGCTGCACTTTTTGCATTACACAAATCTACTAACAACCCCCCACCCCCACCCAAGAGCCTGTCAAGAAGAGAGTGTCAAGAAGTAAACTGAATTAAACTGTTTGCATGATCTGTGAAACTAATTTATTATAATATTAATATTAGTACTGTAATTATTTCAGATCCAAGGAAAAAATGGAAGGGGTTGGCTCAAAAGGAAATTAAAAATCAATTGTTTATTGGCTTGCTCAAACTCAAACTAAACTGAAGCAGTAAAAGTAAGTAGATATAGCCTATAACTGTTGTTGACTACATACTTTATATATGTTTCATAATCAGAACCTGACTGGGATGGTTGCGTCATCCTGTATTCCAGCTACTTGGAGGTCATGAATTGTGGATAGTTATGAGCGATGGTGGTTCCGTGTACTGTTCTCTTGTATGGATTAAAGTCTACACTAATGAATACTGTGTTAATCCGCCAAGGCCATCCTCATAATTAGACCAATTCGTAATTCCATGGCCATGGTTCAGATTCTACGTTAAACTGTAGGTCCATTAATTGCCTTCAGCTGCTCGGCTATTAGTTAACAGTCCTCTCTAAGGAACATGTCAGCCTTAGTCAGTAACAAGACTACAAGATCGCGCCACAATCATCTTACACTCAATCCTCATCCATACTTGGCTTAAAATACCTACCTTGTAGTATGGTCGCCATTTCAATAATCTAATATAATCTGAACCCAAATATCAAAACACAAAAAATCTTGGATTTTATCTTTTACTATTGTTTGTTTAACAGAATAAAGTCTTGTGTTTTTATCAATATGTTTATATCAGGGAATAGTTTTGTTACATTGCACACTACATCAGAGGTCCTAATATTGAATTGATTCCAAACCAAGATAATCCTCGTATCACTCTCCAAATTGATAATAGGCCTACCAGTTACCTACCGGATTGGGAGGGAGGTGGTTCTTTCCCAAAAGTAGTTTTAACAAAAAATTGGGTGTTATAATAAGCGCTATTTGATGTATTCAGATGAGAGGAGTTCTACTGGAGTATCAAATATCATTAACAAGATAACAATATCAAATACCAATCTATATGAAATCCGCAGAGCACTGTTTTTCGTCGACTTATACTCGTTGCATTATATAACAATATAAGTGAAATTGACAACATACAAAGCTCTGTGGAGTTAACTTGGGTTGGTTACTGATATTTTTATTTTAAATGGAATTTAATTATTATTCATAAATGGGAAAAAAATAAAAACGTTGCTATACTCTACAATACTACTACTATTTCTATACTGTAGTAAACAATATTGCAGTTGTGGGCATTTAACAGATTTTGTCTCTCAAAAGGAGATATTAATGACTATTTTCAAATTTAGGTTATTTCAGTGATTCAATATACGTTGTCTGGATACGTGGTGGATGTATACATGGTTAAATTTCTTACAAAAGCTTTTTAAATTCCTAACTCCATAGTTTTATAACAATAATTCAGTTTTGCGTCTATTGGTTTGAACTTCATAGTCTCGGTTCTGAGGGATACAATTAAAAGAGGTTCTACCATACTCAGCAGATTCCTAAATGATACTCCGCTTTTCGTTTACCTGGCTCAACGCATTAGGCGTACACTAGTTTTTTTATTGTTTCAGTATTTATATTCGGTTATACATCTTGTATTTAAATGATTTTTAATGTGAAAATCAAATTAACACATTTTTGACATGGATATTTCTTATTTTTGTGTTATCCAACCCTACTGCGGCCTGTTTAGTTCATATAATTGAGACTCTGCTGTACTTATAACGCACATAAACATTATCTGTCCTATGTTATAACAATTTATTTTGTATGATGTACTGTACATCTGACTACCACATCAGGGAGTGAAAGTGAATTATTACTGGTGGGTTAAATTCAATTACTCAGGGCCTGATCAACCCAGAGTTACTGTATCAGCTAGCCAACTAACATTTCTGCAGCAACAGCTGGCCCCAACTTGTTCCTTTTACTTTCCTTGTTGTACTGGTTTGTTTGTTTTCTTTTGGCTCCCCTCCTGTCTGGTCAGCTTTTCTATACTGGGCTGAGGTGAAATAATTTAACATTTTATTTTAACATTGGTCCAAGTTTAAAATTAAAAAAATTATTAAATGAGAATATTAAAAATGTAGCTAAACATATAACAGTGCCTAGACAAAATGTGAGGGTTTAATTTTGATGTATAAAGTTAAATAATGTGTAATAATAATTAGACATGATATTTTCATGTTCTGAAAGATGATTTCACATCCTGATATGGCGAAAATTTTGTTCCTTGTTATGTTGAAATATTATGTGTTCTTCAGTTACTGGAAGTTAAATTAAAATATAGGGTACAAATATGGATATGCAGATTGCCATTGCTATTGCCATTATGTGCTCAGGGGTTACTGTGGAAGTTTGGACTCCGGACTACTCTGGACCATTTACTTTATAATTTTGTCTGTTTTGGGTTAAAACTGGTTATGAAAATCATAATGGGTTTGAGAGTTGCCTCAGCTGATACCTGGAAGCATCGGGACCCCATGGTTCTACAATTGGTTGCTAGAGAGGTCAATGCTGGACCATTTACCTGCTTATACCTATCTGTGCTGTCACTTACCTGATGCTCCTGCCACCCTTTTCTGCTGGAATATCTCCATGCATGAATACCCTGATGTGTTTACTTTGAATTACTTCTTTTAAATTAACTAGCACATACACACCTCACTTGATCTAACAGGTTGCAGGTAGAACGGAGTTATCAGGTAGCTTTAAATTATAACAATACATGTCAGATACTCTTTGGATCTGTAATACAGTATGTAGACTAGTTATGTGTTGTATAGATGTAATATGTGTCCTCATGACTAGGTATTAAGTTTCCTTTTATTTTTGTTATAAGCCATTGAGGTTATATGTTACATTAAGCGTTTTTCTTCTATTAAAATAATTTTAAAATGGCCAGCCAAAAATATTAGAGTATAAAATGGAAAACTAGTAAGTGTTGTTGAGTCGTATTAAAACCAGTTATAAACATATTGTTGCCAATTTATGTTACCTAATTAAAATCCAGGCTGTGAAATCTTATTATAATTGTTTTCTATTCTAAAGACATTTAAATATCAAATTACATAATAAATAATTCAGTTACGGGTTATCTCACCTCAACTGGGGGGGTTTGGACCGTTCCCCATCAAAACGTTAAAAATGCCACTGGCGTAGAAATACACAAAATAAAATAAAAACTATTGAAAACAATTAACCTTTTTTAAATGGAGTTTTTCCTTGTTTCCGATCCACAAAAAAATCCCCCAAAACAAGGTGCTGCTGCCCTTTAAACCATTTTTTTGGCCAGGAATTAACAATATTTCAGTGGGTACCCTTACACTGATCTCTCTGTGACGGTTAAATGTCTGATTCATGTATTAATTTTAGGGATAACAAGCCTGATGACGAATGGAGACACTCGACCTAGAAGATAATAGGCCTATGAAGAGGTTTTAGTCTAGTAAGATAGCTTTTACTTTTTACTTTTTTAGGATAGAAAATATTGGAAAGAGTAACAGGCTGATTTTGTCAGAAATATTTAAAAAAATTAATGTCAGACACGTATCATGGTCTCAAAAATTTATTTCCAACGGATGTTTTTTTTCTCTTTGAAAAATTCCAAATGATGTGATTCTATTAGATAATAGGCTCTTGTATTATCCGTGTGTGTTGTGTTGCCAATTCAAATTCTATTGCAGGGTAAAGTTAGTTTGATTGCTTAGTAAATGTATAAACTGTAAATATTTTTAAGTCTGGAAAAATATTTGACAGAATCTTTTGATTTTGATGTATACATTATCCTTAATGGGTGTTTTTGTTGTGCAAGTAGTTTATCCTTGTTGACCCACAAATGCAAACACCATAGGCAATATGAGAATAATGTAGGACAAACATAGATAGTCTTCAATGTTGCAATATTATGTGAGTGGGGCCATTCTCCTTAAAGCATAATGGTCACAAACTTTTTTAATCATTGTAAGTTGAATATGGTTTTTCCAAGATCATATATTGACCAACATGTAAATACCAAATAAATACCAATGAATATTGTAAATATATAATAAATATTCTATATAATAAATACTGTAAACAATTTGGTTGGTGTCTTTCATACATCAGAAGATTTCAGTTAATTATTATTATTAGTAGTAGTTATTATTATTAGTTAGTTCATGGGTTAGGTATTTTATGTTAATTTATTATTTTTTTATTTTTCTGTTACAGGCGAAATTTATATAGAATAAGATTATTATAGTTGTAGTGCTAACCAAACCGACGGTCTTTATGTGACCAGTGTTTATTAGTGTTGGAAAATGTATATTGTGAAAAAAAGAATCTGTTTAAAAATAAAGCACTTTTTCATTCATTCATTTATCATTCATTCCAAACATTGTTTACCTCTAGATTTTACCACAGTAACACTTAACACGTTGCTTTTTTAAAACAAATATTACATTACCTATAATTTTGATGACTCAATTATAAGAAAAAATAATTTATGAATTTCATATCTGTAACTTGCCACAACCCTTATATTGTATGTTGTATTGTTTTGATATTCTATAAATCATATTTATATCCTTTTTTTAATTGAATTCTTATCAAAATTTTGAGTGATAACATTTGATGAGAATTCGTTCAGTTCCTAATTAAGAAAATAAAATTAATTAATAAACAAGAGACAAGTTTATGATCTTTACAACTTTTTTCATCGGTAAAGAGTTTATGTTATTGTTCTAATGTAACTGGCAGCTGTAGTGACAACTTGTTGGCATGGCCAATAAACTTAGGTTTGAAAGGCCAAGGAGGTAAGGTAAGTATATAAATAATATTTATACTTACCTATATATATATATATATTAAGTATAATATATAAGGTAAGTAGGTAATAAACTATCAAAGAATATAATTCAATTCAAATAAACTTATTCATGGAATTTTTATTATACACGATAAGGCATTACATATGATACAGTACAATTTAAAATTACAATGTAATACAAAGAATATTCTGTCAATTTAAAAAATATATTTGATGTGGTTAAAAAACTCAACAACTCTAACTTCTTGGACTGCTATAACATGTCAAATAATACTATTAAAAAATTATATCTGCAACAGTAAATCATTTGACAACAGTAATTAACATCTGCTTACAATAAACCATAATATAAAAATTTTTCAACAATTTAAAATTAGAACAGTTAAACATGGAGTGCCCCAGGGTTCTATTCTTGGACCATTACTTTACATTTGTTACACAAGAAATTTACTAACATTATCAACCAATAGCAAATTATGTCTCTATGCAAATGACACAAATCTTAAAATTTCAGGGTCTTCAGAATATGAATTAGAATCAGTCTCAATCTGACTTACATCTTTTAACAAAATATTTCAATGGTAGGCAGTTATTATTCAATCCCAGTAAGACAAAATTCATTACGTTTAGGACTAGGCAATCAAAAACATAATATGATCTTTCTATAAAAATTAATAAGCAAAATGTGTTTGTAGTAGTAGAAAAAAAAAGTAGACCACTTAACATTTTTAGGGTTAGAGATAGATAACAAACTTTCTTGGAATTTACACTCTGAGAAAGTTATATCCAAAATATCATCAGGGCTCTTCGCGTTATCATGACTAAAAAAGTTTTTTGACATTGATTCTTTAAAAGCAGTTTATTTTGCGAATATTCATTCAACTATTTCTTTTGGAATATCACTCTATGGGGCAACATCAATTAAAAACCTAGATACAATTTTAAAATTACAAAAGAAGACAATAAGAATAATCCTGAATCTAAAACCGTGAACCTCGGTAAAAGAACATTTCTCAACGATGAAAATAATGACTGTCTATGGGGTATATATTTTTGAAACAATTTTATCATTAAAAAATAAATTAAATGATCTAGTTTTAATAGGGGACAATCACTATTTCAACACTAGAACCCGGGAGGAAATTGCTCTAAATTTTCATAGGTTGGATTTATATACTAAAACACCAACATATGCAGGTTCAAAATTTTTTTACAAAATCCCAGATGAAATTAAGTCCTCTGAGAGTCTATCCATATTTAAAAAAAATTAAAGATCTTTCTCATCAACAAAGCATTGTATTCCTTTGATGAGCTCTAATATGATTAGAAATACCATATTTTATTCCATACACATACAAATGCTATCAACGTTATTTAGTTTTAAACAATTTTGTATTAATATTCACTCTGGCCATTTCTATGGCCCCAAACAATTTCAATAGTCTCTGCAATAGATTCAAATCATCATTACTACGCCTACAATAAAACCAATAGATTTTTATTATTGTTAAAATTAATTTTTGTAGTCAATTAATATTGTTTGAGAAGTTAAACTTGTTAACATTGTAATATGGGGTGAAATTTATTAAATTACTAGCTGACCAGGCGAACTTTGTAACGCCTAAAAGTAATACATAATATAATAAGAAATACATAATACATAAGAAATACATAATCCCCAAAACCCCTAAACTATTAACGTGGTGAATAAATCTATTCATTCTGTACAGTGCACATTTACTTCATAATTTTACATTAATGAATGATTGAGATGGCATTGGATAGTGAAGCATATTGCTAATGGGAAGTTCAACAATAGGTGTAGCTTTAGAAATAAAATGTTTTGATTGTAGATAATTTGTAAACAAACTTATTTCCCATAAGGTTAACATTAGATATTTAAAATGCTATAAAATGGAAACTAATTGAATTTATGGAAACTGAATATGCCTGAATATGAATTTATGAAAGCATGACCGGAGCAGAGACAAATAAAAAAAATCAAAGATTGTTAAAATCAGTCCAGCCGTTCTCGAGTTATAATGAGCATAACTAACACGTTTTATATATTTTATGTACGTTTTATATATGGTATTTGTTTTATAAATTTAGATTTAATTTAAAATTTAATAGATTTCACCCTGAAATACACGTCGGAAACAACAATTTTTCAATGTTAACAAATTTAATTTCTTAAAAATTATAAGTTAACAACAACAATTAATATAAAATTTAATAAACTTCACCTTGTATAACAATTATTACATCATATACACTATCCCATTCCATGTAATAATCCATTCATCCATCCATTCTATGTAATAATTATATGCCTTCAAACATTATACACAAAGGCATTGTGGGCAAGACAATGTTGTGATATATAAGAAGCATAGCTACAAATATTAAATACATATAACTATTACTTATAGTAGGTATACGTAATAATTGTTATACAGTGTGAAGTTTATTGAATCTTATATAATTGCTGTTGTCAAATTATATTTTTAAGAAATTAAATTTTTTAAATTTGCCGAAAATTTCAATTTTCCTCTGTTCAAATTATCAATAAATATGTTGATTTGCATTGGAGTCCTGCCACTAAGCTGCGGATATTTCTCTATAATTGAAGAACATAATTTCAGCCCAGGGTTTTTATTTTTCTTCAAAAAGGTCCTAAATTCCTTTACTATAATCGCTTTTTCATCCTCGGACCAGCGGCGCTTCTCTCTCTTTTTTTTCCCAATTTTTTGTTTTTTTATTTCATGATCAGAAAATGAGATGCTGGATCCATTGTCAGAAACAATCTCCTCCTCATTTTCTGTCGGTGAGGGGAAGGTTAAGGAGCTTGTTGAAGGCTCACTGTGGTCTTTGGTTGCAGCTTTTTCATATCTCAACATTGCCTTCCCCACAATGCCTTTGTGCAAAATATTAGAGGGAAGTCTATAATTTCTTTTATGGACTTCCTTAGAATGTCCCATGAAAGTGCAAAGAGATTCTGTAAATTGCTCACCTTCTACCTGGGCAACACTTGCAATATGGTGCCGCAGGCCAGTAGCTGTCATAAAATTAGGCTTTAAAAGATTGGGGCATTCCCTCCTTAGTTCCGCCATTATTGACGAGCCCACAAACGGGGTATCTAATGCCGGTCTCGCAAAAAGGTAATTATTTTGAGAGGGAATGCCCAAACCTTTTCTGCAAGAGATGATCAGGTCAATATTCCTCTGCATATTGCCTGTTAGAAGAACTGGAACCTGGTGTACCAGCTTCCCAGGCACAACATACAGGTTAAGTTCTTCATTGGCCCTCAACTCTTCTGACGTTAATGATTGTATAATTGAAGGGGAAACATAACTCTCCTTCCCCCTATTTAAATACATATTTAACGTTCCTTGTGCAGCCTCAGCAGGTCTTCTCCTATTTAATGTTATAATGTGTGCTATTGTAAGTTTACACATTCTTTCGTAGTTTTCGATATTTACAGAGGACTTCAATTTGTCGTAACATTTATTTTCTTGATCAATTAAAAATCTAGAAAATTGGATAATATCCTCATCTGGAGGAATAATAGGTGGTTTTTCCATCCTTTTAGTTTTCCTGCTTTTTTCAGCATTGCTGGAAATAGCATATTTCCACCTTCTCCTGAACACACATAAAAAGTCGTCAACCCTTTTCTGTGCCAAGTGTCTTTCATTTTCGGGTTTTTTCTCATCACATATGATATCGTCAATTACCCTTCTTCCACCTTCGTTTATTATCCATGACAATCTAGCCGGCATACCAATAATCTTCACCTCACCTGATTCCATATTACACCCACACAATTCTTGAACTGCTCTTATAACTGTATTCGCCAGTAATGGATTGAAACAGTCCTTAAGTGTCAATACTGAGTTGTCGTATTCTTTAACTTTTTTTACTAATAATGCTGCGTCCCTCATCTTTCTTGTTACGCTATATTTATCTTTTGCCATCTGGTGGCTTGAAAGAAAGTCATTAGCTAAGGCTAATATTAAAGGATCACTTACAGCAAGTTTTCCGACATCGTCCTTGATCAGGGTTGGAATGATTTTTTCTCTCATAGTTTTACTAACTTCAACTGACACGGGCCGTATATCAATTCCATATCGTTTAGAAAAATTGGAACATTTCATCTGCCTCTCTGTATCATTCTCACTTATGTTCTCCTCGTCTCTCTCGCCGACAATTTTGTTTTTAGGATTTTCTTTACATGATGGTACATGTTTGTAAAAAGATTTTTTCGATACAAGATTAAAACAATACATGCATGTAACAAAATCCTCAGATGATTTTTTGCTGTTTGAAGGAGGTCGCCTTTCAGGTAGTAGCTCACTTGCATGTGTCACCCTTTTTACTGGGTCTTTCAGTAAGCCTTGATTATGGATAAAGTTTCCTTTTCTCCGAAGATCAGCTAATATTTTTTCTCTTTGTTTTTTGCTTTCTTCAGGGCAACATTCCAGAAGCGCTAAATACTGAGCTACTGGCTCTTCTTTTTTGTGCATTCTCAACATGTGCCGTCTGAAGTTTGAATAAGTTGATTCACAAAAAATACAGAAATTTTTCCTGTCATATCTTCTCCTTCTTTTCATTTTATTGCCTGCAATAGGATCAATAATGTCATTTGGTTCGTCAGGTTCAGGTTCCTCGTATTCATTAGTTTCTTGCCGGGTTTCAGGAGATCCAATTCTTATATTTCTGTGGTCATCATCGACAGATATCTCTTTAGACTGAAGAACAATATTGATAGGGTTTTCTGCTGTTTCTGTTGATTGCACAGATGTAGATGATTTTACTTGACTATGTGAAAAACTACTATCTAGATTACTGTAACTTAATTCAGAAACAAAACCTTCCTCCGCAGCTGATGAACAAGTCACATTAAGCGAACTATCATTTGAAGATGTTTGATTTAATAGGCAGTCAATGTCACTTTCTACAGTAATTAAAACAGACTCTGAAGTAATTTCATCTATAGCTGTAGTATTTGATGATACCTGAGGCCGTTGGTGGTCGTTGTATACTGTTTGTGGTTCTTCATTCCTTTTAGTGACGTTCAACAAGATTGTTTGTGGTTTTCCATCATTCACCTAAAAAATTGACATACCGTCATAAGTATTAAGGAAATAAGTAATTTTTATCCTCTAAAAAGGAATACATATACATTTATGAAATAAATAATGCCAGTGTTTAGTTAATTTGTCTTTAGTGTTCATTCTTCTCCTTTATTTTCAACTGATAAATTTTTAAATTATCTTCTAATTTTCTATAATTGAAGTCTGTTCTAAAATGTGTCCTGCAAAATTTTATGTTTGTTTAGTTTTATTATTAGATTCAATGGCTTGTAAGTATTATTTATGATATATCTACATTTCGAATTTTGTCCTGTTTGCCGATATAATATTTTGGACAGTCTTTACATGTAATTTTGTATATAAATCTTACTGCTTACTTATTTTTCAATATACCCTCTGTCTTTGTACCTGCCTCACTTGATGTCTTGGTATATTAGTGTAAGATTTTTTTATATTATAACTCGGATACTTGGTGCAATTTAAATTTTATTTCCTATGTTAGCTTAAAATTTCTTATGGTGTGTATCTATGATATAAGCTGTGATTTAATTTAATTGTATCTAAGTGATATATATTTTGTACACCGATATATTTTTATACTCACTATAACTTTATAAATATTTATTGTAATATGATTTAGGCAGAGGCGGTCTGGCTAGGTCAGCTGGTCAGCGATCCCTGAGGGCCCCAAGGCCCTCAGGGATCGCTGACCAGACTGTTATGCTAAATACTTTCATTTAACATTTGCTGAATATTGTTTGGTAAATGATGAGTTGTGTCTCAAAAGACTTAATAGATGCGAAAATTAGGGTTTTCTTTCTTTAGCTGGAGGCTTTGAAATACTTTGAAATAGAAACTGAGCTAAATACGACAGAGAGCCATAGAGACTTAAAAAAAGAGTTCAACATCAACAAGAAGTGCAACTGCATTTTTGAATACTAACCTTATCATCAAAGTTGTTCCCATATTCCAACGAAAGAGGGGCATAACATTGTGATTCAGGCAACAATGGCTTTGTTGACTTTTTTAACAAGTGCTGAGTTGGGTGGGGCATCGGTTGAAATTCTAAACCAGTAGCCAAAGGTATTTCTTGTTTGTAGATTGTTTGTGGTTTTCCATCATTCACCTAAAAAATAGACATACCGTCATAAGTATTAAGGAAATAAGTAATTTTTATCCTCTAAAAAGGAATATATATATATATATATATTTATGAAATAAGTAATGCCAAAGTACCCTTTTCTTGCCATTTTTATTATTCTGACACATGTTTCAAGGATTACTCCATGGCCACTTTAACATTAAATGTAAAATATATCTAAACAGTGTTGTGTTTTTTTAAAGTTATATGTTTATTTTTTGATGAAGTAAAATAAAATAATTGGTATCTACAGATTTGGACATTCCTTCCTTGGTTCCGCAATTATTGTGTTTCAGGTGAACACTATAACAGGTTATTACTAGTACCTGATGACCGAACTTTGCTCGTTTACGATAATACATGTATTATAAAAATTAATTAGAAAAATTAAAACACATTTATTACTCAATGAAAACATTTATGTGGTTTAAATAAAACCGATATACGAGTAATACACCATAATTAATATAGCACTGAACAAAAAGTAATATCTATCATGGGGTTTGAACATGCTACCGCTGGTCTACGGCGTTTGCCAAATGAGCGGCGCTGTTTACTGGTTTGTATTGTTTACATTTTATTTTCCATAAGCGTAATGTTTAATTTTTAGATTTTAAACTTAATACTACAAGAAAACACGAATTTTCCTGGACATTAGACCTATCTAGAACTTATTTTCTACTCAGAAATTAGTTATTTTCAAAATTTAAAGAAATTCCGTAGTGCCGTTTTCGAGATCTGTGTGCAAATATATATACAAACCTTGCTCGTATTATAGTATTGGATAGGTGAACAATATTCACTGAATATTTTTAGGTGTCAGGGTGGGCCCCAGGGCCCACTCTGACCAGACTGTTATGCTAAATACCTTCATTTAACATTTGCTGAATATTGTTTGGTAAATGATGAGTTGTGTCTCAAAAGACTTAATAGATGCGAAAATTAGGGTTTTCTTTCTTTAGCTGGAGGCTTTGAAATACTTTGAAATAGAAACTGAGCTAAATACGACAGAGAGCCATAGAGACTTAAAAAAAAAGTTCAACATCAACAAGAAGTGCAACTGCATTTTTGAATACTAACCTTATCATCAAAGTTGTTCCCATATTCCAACGAAAGAGGGGCATAACATTGTGATTCAGGCAACAATGGCTTTGTTGACTTTTTTAACAAGTGCTGAGTTGGGTGGGGCATCGGTTGAAAATCTAAACCAGTAGCCAAAGGTATTTCGGTGGTTACAACTTCATTAAAACCTGAAATATTTATAATTCTATAGTTACGAAACATACAACAAAAAGGATATCTTCTATAATCTTATAATCTTATATCTTATGTAATCCGTATTAACTATTATTATTATCAGTGGCATAGATACGGGAGGGGATAAGTACGATATAGCCACCCCATAACGATCAACTTTACTAATAATTTGAAAAAAATTAACCTGAAATACCGCTACGCAATAATAAATAGTAGAAAAAAACATTGTGTTTATGTTACTGTATGTTTCATGTTGAAATACAGTATACTAGAGTATTCGAATTAAGAGATTTTCCCTGACATACCTTTCGGTCATCCCTCCAGCAATCAAGATCCCTTAGCCGCAAAATCATTAAACATATACTGTTCAGTAGGTCTAACCTAAACATTTGAGACCTTGAGGTTAGTGATGTATGACGTCCTATGTCATATATTTTTCAGACCCTCTATATTTTGTGTTCGGCATTCATGTTTTTGTCTACATTTCACTTATTTTATTATAATAAATAATGTAACCACTAAAAAGTAATGTAAATTACATCTAAAAGAAAACCCAAAAGTGATTTATTTATTAAAGTCAAGGTTGTTCGTGTCGAGACAGCGCTAGATAATTCTGGTATTGTTAACCATAGGAAAAACAGTGTTTGTATGGCACACCCGAGACAGGATAAATGTTCTTTAGTCCAAATTGTAGTTCGAGGGAAAAATAAAGAATTGAAAAATTTATTTTCTATATAAATTACATTATCAATTATGTAAGGAAAATATTGATGTGAAAATATTAACGGTTTCATAAATAAACCTTTGAACTATAAGTCAAAAATGAAGTTAGGGATCTTTGTCAAACAAATATTGTCTTCATAATTAATTATTTCCACACAGCCGATTTAATAATTAAAAGTAGAATACTAAAAAAATGTTAATTTTGTGACAGCATTGCTGGCTACACGATAGTTGTATAGGGTAGTCGGTTGAGATGTCAAAATTTAGGTAAAGCGGTTACCTTAGGGTATAGGGTATAGGGTATAGGGGTATAGGGTGGGTATTACATTATTATTATTTTTAAAAATAAGTATAACTACCTCGCAATTTAACTAGATAATTGAAAAGTCACATCTGGTTAACTAAATAATGAGTGTAAACTAACAATTTTTTAATAATTTTGATGAAGAAAAAATAAAAATATATTTCATAAGATGATTACTAAACCTGTAATTTGAAACCTGAGCCATTTTTCATGGCAATCAATTGATCTGTATCGCCGTCAAAAAATTAACAGTGTTCTTATGGGACAACAGTCTAAGATTGCGGTGGAGGTATTGTCAAAAGGTATTATTGAGGTAAATAATCGAAATGTCCCTTATGTACCCTAAAGTACATACTATAGAATTGGTTTTCATTCGGGGTGGATTTATATCCCCTCCCATGAAATAACTGTATCCACGCCATTGATTATTATGAACTATACATACATTATTATACTATTAACTATAATTATATAGTGTTAACTAGCTAAATCCGTATAGAATCGGAGATGGAAGCTAATAAATTTCTAAGTGTAACAGTTTGGTATGATCACATAGAACATGTCTGCATGAAGGTAAAGGGAAATATTCATTATGTTGAGGAATCTGAAAAAGTGCATGTCTGAGATAACTTAAAAAAATGTAACTTCACCATTTTTTATATTGTATTGTCACAGTTTGTTATCATGGGGTAGGTATTTATTGTAATATTTGGTTTTATTGCTTAACCGCTATGAGATTTTAAAACCTTATTTATTTAATGCCTTAATTTTAAACCTTTATTTATTTTATATATCAGAATATTGTTGAAGTATTTAATGTATGTTTTTTTCTTCTATTGAATTGGGAAAAAGCTTTATTAATTGTATACTGAATGAGCATGTGCATATAAATGTAAAACAAAAAAGGTGTAAGATCAATATTACTTTTACTTTGAAGCTATTTCTGAAAAGTTGCACTAGTTGTAGAGACTGTAAAAATATCCATTTTGATATCATTTGACTATTAATGCATTGTGCTTGTTTATATAAAATGTTATTTATAAAAGGGTTATTTATTGTTAATATGTTGTTTTACCTTATTAAATGTTGTTTTATTACCTTTTTTATTTTTAAATCAGATTTTGTTTGGTTTTATATTTTTATTCTATTCTGATTATAATTTATTGTATTGTTGCATATTACATGTCTTTTTTAAAACTGTAAGATCAATTGTTTTTACTGGATTGCTATCTGAAGCATTTTAGAGCCTAGGTATCATTTGAAAATTATAATGCTGAAAAGTTGTATAGTAAAAGTGTTACTTTTGCCTATAATGTATGTAGTTACCTTTGAATTCTCTTTTCAGTTTTGTTGAGCACGAGCTTTTTAGGGTTGTCACTGGGGTACAATTCAGTGAAAAGTTATAAAAGACTAGTTTTAGTAACATATTAATTTTTATAAATATGCAGTCTTACTATCTAATTGTTTTTCACTTGGCGACATGTTGCGTCACCGGTCCCAAGTGACGAAGTCTAATAAGCCTAAGCTATCAAATTAAATATATAAGAAAACACTAAAATTGTATAAGTGAATCAACGTTGTATCAACCATATAATTAAGCAAATAAATTTAGTAATATTTCACTTTTTTATAACACTATAACAATGTTTGGTACTTTTATAAACTAAAAAAAATTTATTTATTGTTAATTTTATAACAATAAATTAATTTATATAACAAATTATATTTTTTTTTTATCTACAATGTAAAAGTGACGCCGTACATAAATAATTGTCTCCATTTACCTCAATGTTATTAATTATATGCTTACAGAAAACAGATTGGCGTTAAATTGTATTAAGATCCGACCAAAATCAAAACGTTGAAATAATGTCAATGCCAGAGAATTAAACAAAAATAAATATATAATTTAAACAGTGTGGAGGTATTTTAGGTTTTAGACATATTCTTCTATGAAATCCACTTAGAACATGATTATAGGGTAGTATGCCAAAACATACATAAAATAATAATAAATTGAAGGTTGTGGTAATTTTATAAATACAAAAAATCTAAGGCTCTGAGGAATAAACGAAAGGCGGTTGTTCACGACCACCCAAACAACTTATTACTGTACTGTTTTCAATAATTATATATTATAATATAATTATAATAATTATAATATATTATGAACCATCTATGGAATACTTATGTGCTGCTTGCAAATCTAGTGCTACGCAATTGGCTAAATTTATGGACATTAACCAGTAGGTCCTAAAGTGTTCTATGTTTTAAATTGAATTTTAACGAAATGTAATCTAATAATTCATTGTTGTTTTAAAATTTTGAATAGAAAAATGGAATTTGCTATACTAATAATGATTACCGAAGGTTCTGTGATTTTCGTATATCATTTTAACTACAGTATTTAAATACGAGGAAGTCTTATACAATTATCATCCCCATTATCTGTTTCATAATTTGTTGGTCGATATCATTCGAAATAGTATAAAAGGCAATAAATTCTTACCTTTATTCATTTTGATGTCTGATGAACACAGATCACGTTTCCATCTTCACTTCCGTTTCATAACATCACTGGCTACGTAACAAAGCAACAACTGACACTAACCACTGCCTGACTCAAAATGGACCGGAAAAATGAAAGGACTGTGGAACATTCTGTATGCATGAACTAAAAATATAATACCCCCTCTCCTTAACTGATCTTAAGGGGAGGAGGATAACGTCTCTCTAAAAGAGATTTGGTTGAGGAAAAACTGTTTTCGGCAACCTTTCGGAACTTCCGATTCCCACGTCTTATTCTCTCCTCTTTCCGCTTTTTAGTACAACTACGAATACAAAGCGAAATAAATTAATGTTTCTATAGAAATATTTTCTTTGTCAGGTCTTATATTTTAATTGTTTCGCCCGGTAGGCTAAATGAAACATGATTTCATGTAAGTGTTGTAAACAAACATTTTCCATGCTAAAAGTTTTCAATACGGTGTTATCACTTTTTATTTTGTTATCAATCTATCCAAATCCTGATTTGGGGAATACTGAGTTTATTCCTGAATTAATTTGATGGTGTGTCAATACTAAACCAAAGACTCTAACATGGAAATAAGGCCAGATTTAAACTATGTAACAAATCGTGCTTTAGAACATTTTTCTATATGGCGCAATTGTTATATGCAGCAAATTCTATATAACATTTTAATTGTGAATATTTTACTCCTGCTATTTGTTACATGTTACGTGAAGCAAATTTTTTGTAACATGTAAAACTCTGATTTTCGTAAAATTCTACATACGACATGTAACAAAATCTTTTTTCATTTGCGAAAATGGCATGGAGACGGGATATATAACTGTGATATTGGCCTACTTTTAAAGGACATGTTTCTCTTTATGGTGAGGTAGAAATTGAGATAACAAATTATTAGGCCACTCTCACCTGTTTTATATAGCTTTTTTATTATTATAATTATATTACCCATTATAAAAACTGTCCGAACGTTATGACTTCAGTTGATGTGTCTTTTTTTCAGAAACGTTTTTAACATAGGTAAAAGAAACAATGGTTAAGGGTGTTTCTTTTAAAGTAATTTCAACATATAAATCTTTTGTATGTTTGTTTTCTTTATATGTTGTGTGTATTCTCATTTTGTAGAACCATAAACAAAGCTTTAACTTTGTTTATAGTTCTCTCAGATTATCCGCTATAGATTGTGTTTTATTTGTGTAAGCTCTTTAACAAACAACTCATCTGTGCTGCATATGGATCTGTCAATGCATCTGCATAATGTAGTAGATGCTAGACGAACAAGCCACGTTCTTATCATTTAGGCCTACGCTATTTACTTATGTTGTATATTTCTACGTCAGTGGCATTCTTTAACGTTTTAATAGGGAACAGTCCAAACCCCGGTCTTGTTACTACCTAACGTCGACCTGTTGTAAGGAAGCATAATTAATTAATAGCCAAACAAATGGTGACTGGGTCCAGATTCGACCCTTGTGGGATTCGATCCGTCAACCTTCAGTTTTGAAGGCGGGTTTCATAACACCACACAATCAGCCAGTTATATAATTAATTGATAATAATGATAATTATTATTATTATACTCCATTATAAACTTAATATATAACTTTAGGTCTAACTTACTTAACTTAGTTATAACTTAGGTTATAACTAGGTCTTAATATATATTGTTATGTTTGCTGCGGTTACTAGTGGGCAACGAGGTAGGAAATTATTTCATTCTACATATAAATCATAATAGTTATAACGTTGTTCGTTTTTCCAAGCTCAATGCTTAAATGTTGTTCTCATATGTTTAGACCATAAGACTAAGTAGCCTACGTTAACTCCTATCCAAGCTTTTAGGGTTTTTAATTTATGTAGGCCCATTAATTATAAATAATGACGATAAATCCTTAAGGTAGGTCGCGGACACACGCACCCAACATGATAAATATATGTGGTTGAAATGAATGAATGAATGAAAAAGTGCTTTATTCATACAAAATAAAATTTACATTCTTTGTCGTAAAAACAAAACAAAATAAAATTTACATTCTTTGTCGTAAAGAAACAGTAAAGTTTACCGCCCTTCAAAGAGAGCTGCAAATCTATCATAAATGTCAAGCTATGGATGTTGTCAATGGTCGAATAACCTTTTCTAAAACTTGCATGAAATTCTGTCAGTATATTATGCTCATTGACCCAACAATATAGTCTATTATTCACTAAACTAATAAATATCTTTGCTATACAATTAATAAATGACAGGCCTCTGTAGTTTTCTACATTATTAACATCGCCTTTTTTGTACAGTGGAAAAATAATGGAGCTTTTGAAACTACTTGGAACTTCACCACTCTTGTATATATAATTATAAATACGAAGCATGTATAGTAAAAAAAAGTCTGGGGCATTTTTAAAAAATTGATAAGGTATACGGTCAATTCCAGGTGCTTTATTATTCTTAGATCGATTTAATACTGATTTTAATTCTTTAAGTGAGAAATCGCTATCAATGAATGCATCTGTTATCGCGGGCGCGGCATAGCTTATCTTTGTGGATAACAATGGGGGGCTTAATAAATATTTAAAATGTGAAATCCATTTGTTAGGTGAGATATCTTCTATCCTTTTGCCACATTGATTCCTGAAACTATTTATGACTTTCCAAAGCTGTTTTGAGTCAGACGACTGTGTCAAACTGTTTATAACTAATTGGTTATGCAACATTTTTTACGCTTACACATTAATTTGAAGGCCTTTTTCTCTACTATATATTATTCTCTTATAGACTGAGAATTTGTCTTTCGGAATAGATTAAGTAACTTAAAAACGTGCTTTCGCTTATTTAAACAATCCCAATCAAACCAAGTTTTTTTGTTAGTTAGATTTTTATTATTGTTTGGCAGTGGCCTAGAACCTGCAGCACTTTTTATTATAGTCTCGATATCTCTGATATTTTCCTCATTGTTTCCTGAAAGATTTTTATTGTATACGTATTGGCTCAACCGAGTCTGGTACTGATCTTTATTAATTTGAATAAACTTAAGTTTTGGCAGTAAAGGAAGCAATTTCCTTGTCTCTACAGCTATGGGGGAAGCTCCAATGTCTAAACAAGTTTCTATGGGCATGGTCAGATCCTAAAAAGCTTATGACTGAAAAATCCTTAACTAACTTTAAACATGTAATTGGAACTGCAACTAAATCAATAACTGAACTTCCCATTGCTCCAACGAACGTAAATTCCCCCTCCTTATCCCCCATAGACCTCCCATTCAAAATTATAAGCCCCAGCTCTTCAAACAACTCTAAAAACATTTTACCCCTACCATTAACTGTAATGTCTTTTGACTTCCTGTCTTCACTTAAATTCGGATTAAGAAAAACCATTTGGCTCTCAGAAAATATTTGTTCATGCCCTATCCTAGTGTTTAAATCACCCATTATAATAATATTATTACTAAAATTGTTATCTAGAAATACCCTTAAATTTTCAAAATCATAGTTCCATTTGTTAAAATTAAGATAAATTGGTAAAATAAAGCAGCACTCTTCAGCTCGTTGTGCCCGTAACTCTATTAACATTAAATTATCTATCTTTACAAAAAATATACTATTTTTAGCCAACGAGTTTAAGTTTATAAGAAAAATGGAACCTCCTGCATTTCTGCCAAAATTGTGGGTTCTCGTACCTGGTTCAAAATGAATATTAAAATTACTATATAAACTAAAAACTGAACTTTCATCGTTCTCTGACAGAAAAGTTTCTAAAAGAATAACAACATCATAGCCAATAATAAAATCAATAAAACTTTTGTCACTAACCTTACTTTTTAACCCACATACGTTATAAACTAACACTTTTAAGTTCTGTCCAATGTCCTTTTCCTCGGTCCTTAGTCCTGTCCATGATCCCCGTTGTATCATCGACCCCGTTTCCGCCGCCGTGGGATTGGCGAGGCCCCCCTAAGCCTTGGTTGATCCATGCGCTGGTGCTGCTACAGTAGCCGAAGGTCTCTCCACTTCTCTCTCGGGAAGCTGGCCTGTCACCGCCGATGAGTAGGTTGACGCAGGTTTCATTGGATGGATGTTCCACGGTCCATCCCGGGATAGCCTGGTGAGGTAAAGCTGCGGCCCAGAATCTGCTGTAGTTTATCAGCCCCAGGCAGTCTCCCGGCCATCAGACGGTTGTCCTCCCATGTGAATCGCGTGCTCTCGACCGTCAGATGGTCATGGGCGATCGGCATCCTGCGTCGCCCACAGACTCTCTCGATCTCCGCCCGAACCGCCATGAGATGAGCGCGTTTTTCTCTTACTCTCTTCGTGTAGTCACGATGTACTGAAACTCCAGTACCTTTGAGGTTCCCCACTCTAGCCATTATATAATCAATGTCCGAGTCGTCGGGTAGATGGGCAATAATGGCTTTACCGTCCAGTCCCAGCGGGTGTGCGCGGTTAATCCAAACACGATCTGCTGAGCCAAACTTCTCCATACAAAACCGCCGCACTAAGTCCCGATAATCTGTCTTACCACTTCATTCAGACCTCTAAACACGAGATTATTTCGTATATGTGGTTGAATATTATGTTAATTTAAATAGATTATTGATAGTTTTATTGTCACGTAATTTTCGTAGGGGTAATTAACAAGTACATTTTTCTCTTGTTTTGATATTTGTATTAAAATAAGGCTCTTATTTAAAAAAATATTTATATGAGTAATTGATAATTATCAACATTGGCTCATAACCATAATACACGGAGTTTTGAATACGTAGTACATTTATGTAGCATATATTAATAGTGATAAAAATTCCTCATGGTAGGTTGTGGATACCAGCAGCCATGTTAAATGTGTGTTAGAATATTATTCTATTCATATAAATATAATAATTATAAATATTGGGTATAAATAAATCATTTATGTTACAGCGTTTGCATTAAAATAATTTTTATTCGAATTATTGGAACTCGAATTATTTGAAACTATTGGCTCATAACCACACTACACTGGGTTTTGATTTTGAGACATGAGGTTAAAGTCAACCGAGAGCCAGACCGAGGCAGTGGTAGATTGTAGTGTATAAATACGAACTAGGATGTATACAATGTACACGTCATTGCCGGATGTACATCCGGCATCCGGATTACATCGTGGCAACCTCGCTTCAGCCAGCCTCATAAGGCCACTTTTATGCACATAATAATAAATAATTAAATCGCACCAGTCACTGCCCTGAATATTATAAACATAGTGCGTCCGTAACAACACGAATGATAGCGAGTGTGTACAGGGTCAAGTTGGTGCATTCGCCCTTGTTCGTCTCCTTTGATCCATGGCGAGAGCCGCCAAAAAGCGAGCATTATCACGGACCGCGTACAGTAACCTA
>CM041786.1:124975924-125002001 GCA_023375725.1 Nephotettix cincticeps | reverse complement strand
TGGGAAAAACGCAAAAATCCCATTTTTGGGACACAAAACCCCCCAAACTACCCATTCCAATTTACGGATATGTCTGGTTTACGAACTCGTCCGAGCAAATGTAGGAATACACGTCTCTACCAAATTTGGTCTCGATCGGACCATTTTTACGAGAGTTATCGTGTTCACAGACATATATATATATATATATATATATAGATATAAAATCCCCGAATATGTCGGTCCGCCTTATATTTCTCTGCAGAACATCCAGGTCCTTTAGAACAAGTCGGTCCGGTAGTAGAATATGTCGGTCCGACGGGCATGATGGGTAATATACACAAGTCCGCCATCTTGTTTGTCAACACGGACCGGCTTGATGTGGACATTTATACAAAAGCCGCCATGACAGTGGACCCACAAGTTCTGTATTTTTGTAAAAAATATATCTTGTAAAAACAGAATATGTGGGTCCCTGTTGAAAACTTTGCCCAGAAATGAGGGGAAGTAAATGTTCTCGTCTTCTTCACCCCCACTCTTCCACATCAACTATGTCTTTATACCGAGCTGTCTCGATAGTGTTCGAACGATTCGTAAGCTAGTAGCAGCGTCAGACTGGTTATTTTCTTCTGCTCTCTTTAAGTTTGATCTTTGAATTTACATGGTACAGTAGTTTTAAAACATTGCACAATTTGTTGGTTAAAACAACGTCTGATATTACGTGTATATCTTATTTATTATTTTGTTCTCTTATAACTAAAATAATGTGAGAGGGTTTAAAAAGATTATTTAATGGATGAAGACACCAGTAATGATTTGTCATCCTCTAAACCTAAAGTTATCTGCAGTGTCCAGTGAGAAGAAATAAAAATATGAAGAATATTCACGATGTTTGTTGTAAATTGTTATTTAGCGGCAAGTGTTCTATAATAGGTGAGTACCGTATGAAATCTATCATATTTTTAGTATTAAAATAGAATAGGTATTTTTCATAGGCATCATTAAAGTACAGTAGTGATGAAATTGTACCTACTAAATAATTCAAAAACACAGTAAATACCTTAGTCTGCAGTTCAATGGTTTAACATTTAATTTGTTACATCTTTTGACTTACGCTATACAATGATTAACAACGATCTCAAATTGTTGCATTGCTGTCTAAAAGGAAACAGTATGAATATACTGGAAGAATTTGAAATATGCAAGTTTTGCAAGAACCTTGATTTTAATAAAATTATTTTAAATGAAACACTGCAATTTAAATCAAATTTTATTTCATCGCCCTTCTCCGAGATTAAAACCTATCTACCTCAACAAATCATATAACCGCTGATAATATAGATAACTTTCATATAATTTGATGTGAACTTTCCTGATAGTCTGTTTTTAGGTTAGTCGTGCTAGTGACAGATGTCTAAATTTAATTAATATTTTAAATGTTGATGTATATTGGTTATGTAGGTTATATTTACACTTTGTTGGAATTAATTGTCTGAAAAGGGTGTTAGTAAGCCGAGACATGTAACTAATGAAATATTAACCATTGAACTGCAGACTGACTAAGGTATTTATTATATTTTCAATTTAATTGCAGATCTGGGCTAATAAGGTAAATGTTAAGATAATTCACCAGGTAGTAAGAAAAGAAAATTGCCTCTTCGGTACAGACTAAATTAGCGATTAGCAGATTTTCAAAACAATTTAACCCTTCAAATCCTAACTAAATACAATGTTAGTAGCATTGCATAATGATAAGACGATTAGTAATTTTACAGCAATAAAACAATTTGGTTAAAAACAATAGGCCTACATCTAAATTAAGGTGTTTTTCCTTTAAGGTCATCCTGAATTAGTGTACTTAAGTCTTTATTAGCAACAAAAGTGTTGTTATTTACCGAAACACATATATTAATTGTCTATTTTCTTTCAGGTTAATTTTTGGGTAAAAGTTCCGCACCCGGTACAAACTAAATAGTATCTAATCGATCTCAAATAAACTTTTTTCACTTTCTAATAACCTAATTGAAAAGATACGCTCCGCGGAAGAACCGAATTTTGACGGTTTTTAACTTTATAAGGCTTTTACGCAAGAATGTTTTCTAACGTTTTTTTACCGCTTATTTTAGCCTAAAAACGTCAAAATTCGGTTCTTCCGCGGAGCGTAGCTTTTCAATTAGGTTATTAGAAAGTGAAAAAATTTCATTTGACATTGATTTAAAATAGAATAGTTCGTACCAGCTGCGGAACTTTTAATAAGGTATAATTTTTATAAGGTAATAATAAAACTCGCATAGGGCCTAGTTTAACTTCCATTTTATTACACTCGCGCAAAATAAAAAAAAACTCATAATTACACTGGAACAAACTAATGAACCAGTAATAGATAAATGCTTATTTTTAAAACATATACAAACAGACATCACTCTAAAAACCACTTTGTTTCGATTCAAAATGGATATATCCCATCAGAAACTAAAATTTTAAAGTCCTACTCTAATGTTTTATTTTACGTTGCACACTTATATCAGGGATACAATATTTAGTAGATTCCAAACCAAGATAATCTCCTTTACATGCTGTATATCGATAATAGGCCTAGGCCTACTTTTGCATCAGTTAACTACTGAATTTGGAGGGAGTATTGCTTTCCCAAAAATAATTTTAACAAAAAATGAAGCCTTTTATGATATATTCATTTGAAGATTGTATTTATATTTTGAGTAAACTGAAGGAAACATTTCTTTTAAAGTCTTAAAGTCCTGTAAACTCTTACCGATTTAACTTATAGTAACCTGTCATTAGTACAGGGATTTCAAAAATTACCTCACAAAATGATGTAGTTAAAGACAATTGGCTTTGACATTAAAAAATTTGTTTCTAAGAATTTTGTGAGAATTTTGTTCCTAATGGTGGGTGGGGGTGTATATCTCCTACATACAAATGTTTGCATCTACTTCCTTGAGGTTAGATTATGGATATGTATAAAGGGAATATTTTCAGTTCATCTTAACATTTTTGTTTTTAGGCCTATAACCAAAATTCTATACAATAGTTCATGGTAGTTTCTATTGGAATGGAATCTAAACACAAATCTACTAACAACCCCCCCCCCAGAGCTTTGACATATCCATGTCAAGAAGTAAACTGAATTAAACTGTTTGCATGATCTGTGAAACTAATTTATTATAATGTTAATATTAGTAATGTAATAATTTCAGATCCAAGGAAAAAATGGAAGGGGTTGGCTCAAAAGGAAATTAAAAATCAATTGCTTATTGGCTAGCTCAAACTCAAACTATACTGAAGCAGTAAAAGTAAGTAGATATATCTTAACAGATTAGTAGATATCTTAACTACATATTTCATTTATGTTTCATAACCAGAACCTGACTGGGATGGTGGTGTCATCCTGTATTCTAGCTACTTGGAGGTCACGAATTGTGGATAGTTATGAGCGATAGTGGGTCGGTGTACTGTTCTCTTGTGTGGATTAACGTCCACACTATTGAATACTGCATTAATCCCCAAAAGGCCATCCTCGTGATTAGACCACATTATAATTCAGAGGCAATGGTTCAGATTCCACTTTAAACTGTAGGTCCATTAATTGACATCGGCTGCTAGGCTATTAATTAACAGTCCTATCTAAGGAACATGTCAGCCTTAGTCAGTAACAAGACTAAAATATCGCGCCACAATCATCTTACACTCAATCCTCATTCATACTTGGCTTAAAATACCTACCTTGTAGTATGGTTGCTATTTCACTAATCTAATATAATCTAAACCCAAATATCAAAACACAAAAGTTCTTGGTTTTTTCTTTTACTATTGTTTGTTTAACAGAATAGACACTTGTGTTTTTATCAATATGTTTATATCAGGGAATATTTTTGTTACATTGCACACTACATTAGAGATCCTGATATTGAGTTTATTCCAAACCAAGATAATCCTCGTATCATTATCCAAATCGATTATAGGCCTACCAGTTACCTACTGGATTGGGAGGGAGGTGTTTCTTTCCCAAAAGTAGTTAAAACAATTTGGTGGTAGAATAAGCACTATTTGATTTATTCATCTGAAATTCCAAATCAATCAATACCGGTAGCCTATAACAAATCATTCGATAAATCTAACCAAACAGTGATATATTGTTAAACTTTAAACTATACGATACATCGAATGAAAATGAATGAAAAACGCTTATTGAACCGTTCCCAAATTGTTAGTAAAAATTAAAATTATGATAGGCTCAGTTTAGATTATGTATTACACTTTATCAGCGATAAACATATAGAAGAACGTCAAATACCTTCAAATACCTTTATTAGTTGTCTTATTCAATTTAATTTTTGGGATTAGGGTGAGGACATTTGCTTCTAAGATTATTTACACAATGACCAATTGTTTCATATCAAAAATAACATGTACAAGTTATATTATGCAAACCTAATACAATACCTAATTAAGATCATATTACTACTATATTCAAATAATTTTATTAAAATCAAAAGGTTCTAGAACTTTATTATTGTCAGACATCACACACTGCTGACATAACCTGAGCTGTTATTAGACCACTGGCCCTTTTTAGATGGTATTTAGATGGTACTTATATTTTGAATAAACTAAAGGAATTGTTTTTTGTCCTGTAAACTCTTACTGATTATGGTAAACTAGTTTTATTATAATATTAATATTAGTACTGTTATTATTTCAGATACAAGGAAAAATGGAATGGGTTGGCTCAAAAGGAAATTGAACAATCAATAGCTTATTGGCTTGCTCTAACTCAAACTAAATGAAACAGAACAATTAAGTAGGTATATAACTGTTGTTAACTACTTATTTTAATTGTTAATGTTTCATAACCAGAACCCAAATATAAAAACACAAAAATGCTTCGATTTTTTCTGTCAACATTGCTTGTTTAACAGCAGGTTGTGTTTATGCTTGTGTTTTTATCAGTTTGTTTGTTGAATCACATAAAGCTTAGGCCTATAGAAAATGTACACTTCATGCATCAAATATATTTTTATTACTTATCAAATCATGTACATGCATTTTTATACATTCAATTTGGTTTGAAACATACTAATCTAGGTTAACATGTATGTAATCTCGTTGTTTGATTTATTGTGATAGTTTCAACAAAATATTTGTTTTTTTAACATTGCTAAGGACAAACATTTGTGTTGATGGTATTAGAAATATTATTATTAGTATCTATTAAAAAGAGTATACAACTAATAATAACCAGGTATAATCTATGGTATCATGATAAGCAGTTGAACTGATTTTACTTTGGACATACAGCAGTCTTGGTTATCTGACCATCTGAGTTACCTGATCACCCCCACATCAGCAATGTTATTCAATAGCTACTTTTCTAGGCAGAGTGAGCTGTTGCACACAGTATCCCCTTTTTTACACTCAAATGTACAGTAGAAGCTTGATTAACTAACTGTCTTCCTCAGTTATCCGTCACTTCGCTTTTGTTATTGATTTCCCCGTAGTTGAAGTCCATTACTGAATTTAACCTTATTTTATTAATCAGTGCCTTCGCTTAGTGTGGCTGCTTACAATCATTGCCACCTAAAAACCACAAATATCAAAAGGGTCAATATCCGTTACGTGCCCGCAACTGTAAAATTGTTTAGGTGCATGTCTTCGCCGACAAACAGCGCTCTGCAGAGGTAAGATAGGTTGGTTATTGATACAGTGGAAACTCCACTAACCCGTTCACCTTCGGAACTAAGACAAAAGGTTGGATTGTCCGAAAAATCTAATATATATGAGAAAACAAATAAAAACTTTTTAAACGGAGTTAAACAACATAATAAATGGAAAATGTCCAGATACACTAGAATTTGTATTAGTTCAAAAGAAAAGGGACAAAACCAAATTATGTACTGTAAATCTGTTGGTTACGCAAACACCGGAACGAAATAGGCCAAATGTCATCGTATTGCTCAAATTATGTATATGCGGCATAATTGTAAATGTGTATTCGGATTCAACGTTAAACTGTAGGTCCCTTAGTTGCCTGTTGGGCTATTAATTAACAGTCCTCTCTAAGGAACATGTCAGCCTTAGTCAGTAACAAGACAGTAACAAAAATATCGCGCCACAATCATCTTACACTCAATCCTCATTCATACTTGGCTTAAAATACCTATCTGGTTAGGTTGCTATTTCAATAATCTAATCTAATATAATAATCTAAGGTCGGATTAGAGGTGTTCAACTGTAGTATCAAATATTATTAACGAGATAATATCAATTACCAACCTAACTGAAATTTGCAAAGAGTGCTATGTAGGCGACCAATAAACGTTGCATTATATTACAATATAAGTGAAATTGAGGACATACAGCGCTCTGTGGAGTTACTGATACTACCATACTTTATTACTATTACCATACTACAGTAAACAATTTTGCAGTTGTGGGCATTTAACAGATTTTGACTGGCAAAAGGAATTATTAACGACTATTTTCTAATTTAGGTTATTTCAGTGTTTTAATATACGAGTATTTGTCTGGATCTGAACATTTGCAGATCTGTGCATGTTAACGTTGTACAGCACACTAATACAGTAAGTACTGTAATTTACTTTGTAAATAAATAAATACACATGGTTAAATTCCTTACAAAACCTTTTTCAATTCCTAACTCTACAGTTTTATAACAATATTTCTGTTTTGCGTCTATTGGTTTAAACTTCATAGTGTCGGTCCTGAGGGTGACGATTAAAAAAGGTTCTACCGTACTCAGCGGATTCTCGCACGAGACTCCGCCTTTAGTTTACCTTTAGTTCTGGCTCTACCCATTAGGCGTTCTAGTATTTTAGATTGTTTTAGTATTTACACTCAATTATACTACTTGTATTTAATTTTTTTTTAAGCAAACTAACACATTTTTGACACAGATATTTCTTATTTTTATACTATCCAACCTTACTGCGGCCAGTTTAGGTCATGTAAATGAGACTCTATTGTACTTTTAAAGCACATAAACATATTCCATGCTATGTCTAACTCATGTATTCATTTTAGGGATAACAAGCCTGATGACGAGTGAGGATACTAGGCCAATGAAGAGTTTTTAGTTTAGTATAATTGCTTTTACTTTTTTTTGTTTATACATTTAAAATTAAATACTTTTTGTAATCAAATCAAAATTGTTTTATATCAATGTAGACTTATACAAAGAATATTCATAAAAATGTACATATTAGTTGTGTTATTTTTAAATTTAAAGAGTATATAAAATTAACCTTGGTACAACTATTTTCAATGAAAACTACATTTCACTAAACAAAAATAAAAACTCTGAAATCTGAGAGAAAAAATCTGTTACCTAACAATTAATTTCATACATATATAGGTCTTTATCCAATTTAATACTTTGTGGGAGGGCATGATAAATTGATTTCCTAGGGACTTTGTTTTATCTTTGAAATATTCCAAATTATGTGGGCAAATTATATACCTAAACAATGGGCTCTTGTATTGTCTGTGTATGTTGTGTCACCATTTGAAATTCTATTTCTGAGTAAATTGAATTTGTGTAGCAAATGTAAAAACTATAAACTGTAAATATTTTAAGTCTTTAAAAACATGTTTGACAAAATCTTTTGATTTTAATTTATACATTATCTTTAGTGTGTGTTTTTGTTGAACAAGTAGTTAATTTATATTTTTATGTTGTTGACCCATAAATGCAAACACCATAGACAAAATGGGAATAAAATTTGACAAAATACATTGCCTTCAATGTTGCAATATTATGTGATTCTCCTTAAATCATAATGATCACTCAATTTTTTATTCATAATGAGTTAAATATAGTTTTCCCAAGACAGATTTTTGCTTCTGTAAATTAAGCCTACACATGTTGTTTCCACTAAATGATTTAATATGTTATTTTCAAAGAATATTGTAAATATATAATAAATACTGTTAACAATTTGATTGTTGTCTTTCTTGTTTACATGGATGTGTCTATTAAGCTCTAGGGGGGGGTGTTAGCATATTTGTGTAATGCAAAATGTACACTGGAAGTGTTTAGATCCTGTTTCTATAGAAACTACCAGAGCTATTGTATTGAATTTTTGTCATAAGAATAGCTGTTTAGATGAACTTTTTTATTCTTTATTATGGATTTTGGTTTCAACCAAGTTAGGCCATTAACAATATTTACAAAAAGGTTCAAACAACAAAATTGATTTATAAACTAAACAGCAATTTCAAACGGAACTATGAAAACATTCGCTTTAGACAAATCCATGATCTAACCTATTTCCCACATGGAAGAATGTATGTAAATTCAAACATTTTTTACCTCCAAATTGTACCCCATTAACATTTAACACTGCTTTTTTTGCTATTTAATTACATATATATCAGATGATTAAATTATAAAATAAACTATTTTATGGATTTAATATCTGTAACTTGCCACAAACCTTATATTGTAGTTGTATTGCTTTGATATTTTTTAAATCATATTCATACCCTTTATTTTTTCAACTTTTATTTTTATTTAAATTTTGAGTGTGAGAATTCGTTCAGTTATTGTTTTAGTGACATAAAAAAATAAGATTATGATATTTTTAAACCTTTTATATTGATAATGATTTTATATTATTGTTCTCGTGTAACTGGCAGCAGTGGCAACAACTTGTTGGCAAGGCCAAAAACCTTCTTAGGTTTGAATGGCTAAGGAGGTAAGGTTCTAAGGTAAAAATAAAATAATATGTTTAAATAATATATGCTTGTGTTTAAACAATCTTATTGTTTGAAATGAATGTGAAATGAAGATTTAAATTATGCTATACCAACTTCAAATAAATTTATAAGAAATGGGTGGCATAATTTTATATATTTTCAAATATATTTAATCAATTTTAAATTGGTTTTAAACTAATTTTTGATAGAAACGGTTCAAAATTATTAACTCATTTTTTAACCATTTTTATGCTTCTTGGCATCTGCTACCACTTGGTATGACTGAAATATATATTTAAAAACTGATTCGTAGCTATGGTACTGGGAACCAGAGGAAAGTGTAATTAATTGTAATCCAGCAACTTTGAAGTCACGAATCGTGACTGATAGTTATAGTGAGCGATGGTCGATGGATGTGATATTCTCAAATGTGGATTAACGTTCGCACTATTGAATTCTACGTTAATCCACAAAGACCATCTTCATAACTAGACCAGTTCGTAATTCAAAGGCATTGGTTCGGACTCCACACCACATTAAACCGTAGGTCCCTTAAATATACCATTGACTGTTGGGCTATTAAATAACAGTCCTGTCTAAGGAACATGTCAGCCTTAGTAAGTAACAAGACTACAAGATCGCGCCACAATTCATACTTAGCTTAAAATACCTACCTGGGAATGTCGCCATTTCAAATGGTAATCTTATCTAATCAATCTTAAGATGACATGACATCAATGAGAATGTGTAAAATATTTCCATAATTGATAAAATGCTTTTTAAAATGTTGTGACTATATTACTATTCATAATATTATTTAAATGATATACGTAGTTTAATTCTGTCCAAGAAACATGTCAGCCTTAGTTAGTAACAAGACTAAAATATCACGCCATATTCATCCTACATACCATTTCTCGTTCATACTTGCCTTAATTGAAGAACTGCCTGCATAGGTTGCCATTTCAGTTAAAATATAACGTATCATTATAATATACTTCTTACATACCTTATCTCTGTATCCATAAGTGACAGCTTGGCTGTGATACAGTATTGGGTATGAAATAAAAATTCAGGAACATTTTCCCCAAGAATTGAATAGTTATCTAAGAAGTCACTTTTGTAAGCTACATTTACAATTATTATTACACTCGTTCATTCATGTTTGCTGCAGTTACAAGAGGGCAACGTGATAGGAAATTATTTCATTCTACACATAAATCATTTTAGTTATAACGTTGTTCGTTTTTTCAAGCATAATATTTTTCTCATATATTTAGACCATAGACAAAGTAACCTACCTAAACTCCTATCCAATCTCTTAGGGATTTAATTTATGTCGGCCTATTAATTATAAATAATGATGATAAATCTTTATACTTTTATACTTTACTTTTAACTGAAATGGCGACTTACCCAGGTAGATATTTTAAGCCAAGTATGAATGAGGAATTAATGTAGGATGATAATTAATAGCCCAACAGCCGATGGCAACTAATGGACCAACAGTTTAACGTGGAATCCGAACCACGGCCTCTGAATTACGAATTAATCTAATTATGAGGATGGTCTTAGCGGAATAACACAGTATTCAACAGTGCGGACGTTAATCCACACAATAGGACACTACATATCCACCGACCATCTCTCACAACTATCCACAATTCGTGACCTCCTTAAGGTAGATCGCTGACACACGCACCCAACATGATAAATATATGGGGTAGAATATTATTTTAATTTAAATAGACTATTAATAATTTTAATTGTCACGTAATTTTCGTAGGAGTGATTAACTAGTATATTTTCCCCTTATGATAGTAGTATTAAAATAACTGAATTATTTTAAAAATTATTTATATGAGTAATTATTAATTATCAACTTTGGCTCATAACCATAATACACGGAGTTTTGAATACGTAATACATTTATGAAGCATATATTAATAGTGATAAAAATTCCTCAGGGTAGTTTGTGGATACCAGCAGCCATGTTAAATGTGTGGTTCTATTCATATAAATATAATAATTATAAATATTGGGTATAAATATAATAATTATAAATATTAGGTATAAATAAATCATTAAAAATTGTGTTTCGGCATTAGCATTAAAATAATTTTTATTTGAATTATTGTAACTCGATTATTTGAAATTATTGGCTCGTAGCCACACTACACTGGGTTTTGATTTTGAGACATGAGATTCAAATCAACTGACAGCCAGGTCGTCGAGGCCGTGGTGGATTGTAAGTGTATGAATACGAGCTGAGCGTGTACAATGTAACTTACAGTATTTGGTCGAATTGGCAACCTCGCCTCGTAAGACGGTCTTACCCAGACCGATGAAACCGATTAGAGTACGTTTGGAAGTAAATGTTGTTGCCCATGGCTTTTACTGAAATTACTCACTGCGAGCCTGTATTGATTGTCTTTGATTAAACATAACTTCCTTATTTCCCAAAATTTTCATGGAAAACAACTTGGTATGCAGCGTAAGGTCACATCGCAATAGGCTACACCACTAAAAACATTAGGTATTACGGCGGGGGTTGCCCCTATGCATTAATAACAATTTAATTTTTTTCCTCTTGTTATTTTCAGAAATTTTATAATTATGTTTGAAATAATAAAAATTATAAATGTTATATAGATAAACATTAAAGAACATGACAGTTTTATTAAAGAGTATCGTTTTTAAATTGGCTTAAGGGAGAAAGTATACGTCGGTCCACTGACACCGTTTAGTATCTCTTAAGTAAGCTAATTAATTTTTCAGGGTGGCCACTCAATACCGGGAATACTGAACATTTGGGAAAAATGCTGGAAAATTACATCTTGGCTAATTTTTATACTAAGCTAAATTATTTTCTTTTAATTTTAGCTAACATTAGAATCATATTAGTTCACGAAGTGTTATTTTTTATCGGGAAACAATAGAACACTGACAATTATTATACTCGGCAGGCTGTTTACGTGTATGTGCGATGTGGACACAAGACAATTGCAAAGATGGAAGGGGGTAGGGGTAGATGCGACGAGGGAAGCTTGGGCAAGGTCGTATCCAAAAATAGATTTATGTGTCACTATTGTCTCTAATGAATACATCTGCTCTGACCATGTCATTTTCGTCACCCGTTTTATTCGTTAGTATACGTCGGCTGGAATGTGGTTGTGCTAGGCTTTGAATGTGCCATCGCCTCCAGTGAAAAACCAAAGCATAAGGAGCTATAAGCTTTAGGATTTTTCGCGCGTGACCTTTCTCGTTGAAGCAACCAGAGTAATGTTGAAAGCAACCATTGATTTGAAAACATAATTTATTTGGAAACAATTATAATTTACGTGAAGAACTTGAAAATTTGAATATAAATTAACTTATTTAAAACACCACTATTCTAGATCTAAATTGGGAGTTTCTAAGCTTTTCTTATCTACTTGGTATTTCAAGTAATCCAGTTGGATTTTTTTTACTTAGATTACTTTTGGAACAATATAGACAATGTAGCCGAACGGAATAAAATAAATACTGGCTTGTGTTTTAATTTGAAGTGAAATGGGAAATATGAAATGCAGGGGATTTCTGACATACGTTTCCGTGAGGCCGAGTCAGGGCAGTAGCATTGATTTTATAACTTACGAAGTATGTAAATTCAATGGCAGTAGATTTGACAGGCAGTAGGTAGTGGACCGGCGAGGAGGATGAAAGAAGCCTACTGCGCCTGTCCCGAACGGAGGGGGAGGGTTAGGAGGGTTGAGTAAACAGAACGACAGAGGCCAATGTGAAATCAAAACAACGCAACGCAGTAATTCTGCGCTTCGACCAGTTCCTCATGAGTCACCACACCACCTCACTTCCACCCACGTCAGTAACTACTTGCATGTTTAAACTACTGCAAAAGTCGTCCTTACAAACGCACATTTTAAATGTCGCCATTAATGTTTGAATATAATGAATGATAGTTTTTATTTGTTTTATTATGTCCTTTTAAACTGGTATTTACCTTTCTCAAAGTTTAAATTTTCCTTAAACCGAAGCGCAATTCAACAATGACAACTTTCTCATGGTATAGAATGATACAGCACCGAGTAGTTTTCTTATCGCCCCGAACTTCCGTTGCAGATGATTCCCACGAATTGAGTTATCCCACGGCCACATAGTTGGCTTTATTTTGATATTTTTACTTCCTGACAAGCAGTAATCCCGTCCTTTGTACGATTTGTGAGATAGTTTAAAGAAGAAAGATTATCATACCAAAATGTAAACCTGAAATACTAAATAAATCAGTAGGCCTACGATGAGTAAGTAAATCAATGCCCAGCTTTATTATTTAACATTACTTTACAATTAAATAGATTAGAACATTTATACCATTATTATAATTTGTTATACGTTAAAATAACTTGTATTACAGTATGATATCGAAATGATTAAAATCAATGACCAATATAAACTAATTAATATTGATTTGACAGCTGTTTGTTTTTTTTCTAATAAATCTTAAAATTATTATTACCATTAGGTGTTATTACCAGTAGGTGGTTTATTGATAACTGAAAGCAAAATGCACTAATAAATGCTCTAAATGGGGGTTTAATGCTCTTGATTTACTTTATAAGGGTCGGCGGACAATTTTAAGTATTTGAAAACCTTCTCTGAAATGTAGAGAATGTATGAAATAAGTTTTATTGTTATCAGTTCTCCCGTTATTTAGGAGATGACGGCGCAAAATGTCTCCTGGAGCGTCACAGACAGACACAAATCGTAATAAGACCTGTTCTGGCTTCTCTAACACACGAAACGTAAAAATAACTAAAAATGAATAAAGCTGATCAATGTATAGGCAAAACTCTAATTTTATTTATATAGATGTCCACATCAACATGTTTAGTTACATCGGGATTTCGTTTAGCATAGTTTCAGCCTATGTATAATTGTAGCCTCTAACCTTATTTTATCTTCTGAGCAAACACGTTTTTAAAGAGCTGGTGAATACAACAAACTTAATGAAATAATGCAAAACTAAAATTATTGACACCTTTTTCTATTTGTACTAAAATGAGTGGTTAAATGAAGTACATTCAAAATTATCATCACGAAAAATAATGATGTTTATCTTTCCCAGAATTTTAGGTGCGTTCGTGAGGTATGGTCAAAAAGTGCACTGCTGACAATAGTCGGCTTCCAATTATCTGATAGATGAGCCTTTAAGACAACTGTTTAAAATTCCTAAAGCTAAAAGATTTTACGGTTTTATACGATAAAACTGTTGATAGTTTAGAAGTTAAATAAAAAACCTCTTTCAGACTTGTCTTCTCCAAACAAAATATTCTAGATTTATAAAATGGTAATCCCGGGACTAATCCCGAGATCGGCTTTATTCCATCCTGAAATCCTGGGATTGAAATTTAGGTTTGGGATTGAGATCCCTATCTAAGAGGTAAGAGAGGTAAGAAATTTGAGACTTTATCTACGATCATTGCAAAAAGCACTCGTACTACTAAACATAGTGAAATTAACATCATTAATAGGTTCATTATTAAACGGAAATTGAAAAGATACCTTTATCTATAAAGGACTAAAACGCACCGTTTTAGTCCTCAAGTAATATAAGTTTTGAACCAATAAGAACAACGTAATTCTCACATCAGCTGATAACTCCAAGAATGAAATACACACCTATTATTTTTTTATACCGAGTATGTTGCAATGGTCGTGGATAAATGAAAGGTACAACTTTTGTTTTCTTTTTAAAAGTCTGAATATTGTTAGCCGTAGATAAAATAGTGTATTCATCAATTGTATTATGCCTTAAAGCCACTCTTGAGATATTTAGAACATTTCGCTTGAGTTCTAACTTAAATCTCACTCGTGGCTTCAAGGCATTCATAATACAATCGTTGCATAAACTACTATAATATTTGGATTAAGGGTAGATATGTCCGTTTTCAGGCCTGAGTACCTGAGTAAAAAGTGGGTGTCCGATGTCTGCTTGTCCGTCTGTTTGTCGGTGCACAAACCCCTAGACCAGACTTATCGTCAGATGTCTATGAAATTGGGTACACGAGTACACTGGTGCTATATCTCTAGATCTGTGGTTCCCTGGGGTCACGACTCACAAGTGGGTCATGGAAGGGCCTGAGGTGGGTCGCGACATGGGCTCAAGAGTTAATTTTAAAAACAAATGCATTATTTACAAACACACGAACTTAAATAATTTACAAATCAAAAATTACAAAACATGTTGTGGTTAACCTGGAGCATATACAATTGGGTTAAAATATAATTTGAAATAAAAAATAATATTGGCTGAGAAGTAAGATAACGTCACCTTGAACTAACTAGCCAGCCGGTGCGGCACGGCGACGCTACGCTACTATCCGATCCTGATCTTGCTAACGTTGCAATGACCGTGGCGTGACCTGTAATCCAGCTACTTGGAGATCACGAACAGTGGATAGTTGTAAGCGATGGTCGGTGGGTGTAGAGTTAAGTCGATTAACGTCCGGGGGACCGTGGTGTATCCAGTAATCCAGCTACTTGGAGGTCATTAATTGTGGATAGTTGTGAGCGTTAGTCGGTGGTGTTCTCTTGAGTGTATTAACGTCCGCACTATTGAATACTACGTTAATCCGCAAAGGCCTTTCTCATAATTAGACCAGTTCGTAATTCAGAGGCAGTGGTTCGGACTCCAAGTTAAACAGTAGGTCCCTTAGATATGCAATGGATTGTGGGGATGATAATTAATGGTTTTATCTAAGGAACACGTGAATGAATGAATAAATGAAATAATGCTTAATTTAAATATAACACATTTTAACCCAAACACGCATTTTTTTATAGCTTAGTTAAAGACCGACAGCCATTGCTAGTGTGACATAAACATGTTTTATATAAGCTACACATAGAACAATTAATTTAACTAATTTAATGATTATTTATTTCTTACAACTTTTTACCTTAATGAGGCCATAGAAATAAACTCCTGAATTAATTGCTATCTATATCGCCAAGCCTGTTTGAGATACCGTTCAAGCCGCGAGCCCACTCAGATAAATTTTTGACTCTTCCCAGGAAAGCTGGCAGGACCCAAAACAAGAAACCCTAAACTCGCGCAAAACGGGGCATTCGGCAACGAAATGAAAACAACTCTGAACTTGATTAAGATTATACAAAGATCAATTTAAATTTTGATTTTAATCCTAAGGCTTATAATTTAAATGAATGAGCTTTCCCCTGCATTGAAAAATCCAGCTAATTAACGACAAATCCATATTGCTGAAAATATATGTTTTGTCCTGAAGATCGTGATCCAATGATTTGTAAGTGATACGATAACGGGCTTTCAATGCCTTCTGTACGCAGCGTTGCCGAGCATTATTACGGACTTTGTACAGTGACCTAACCAGCTGATCCTTTGTCTAGCCCAATGCCCCTTGATCCACTGCTAACAGCATGGTATACCTGCCAACCGCTGCCACTCAATATTTATTTAGCTAAAATGTTCGAACGTTCAAAATATAGTTTAAGTGCAACTTCAAAGTGTAAATAAAAATTTTTCCCTGATCAGTTTCTAAATATGTAATTTCTAAATATGGAATGTAATTTGGTGTGTTTCACGGTAAATTGAAAATCTTTCTAACAAAAAACCGTAAAATTTCTTCTACAATTTCGTATTGCCTAAAACCCCAGACCTGTAACGCGTAACGTATCATATTACGGTAATGGAACACTAACTTTGCTTTAACAGACACGTACTTATTTCTAAAAACTTTACGACTCATTTAATTTACAGCATTATTTGATGCAGACAATTCTGCTCAAAACGATTCTGAAAAGAAAATTTTGAAGAAAAACGACACCAAGATAAAGATATGTGTTATATGTGTTCACGCATTCAATTAATTCCTCTTTAAAACGCCAATGCTAGTCTACACTCGACCTGCCACCATATATAAAAACAAAATCTTTTGATCGGGATCATTCTGACCCCCCTTTTTTCGCCATACTGCTGCTGCTGAAGTACCGCTATAAAACATTGCAAAAATCTAATAATCTTGGTAGATATTCCTAGATTATTCAGGTTATAAAATAAAAAATTTCTATCTATTATATCTAATGCTGCTGATAAATCTACAAAGAAACAATACAACTTCCTTTTTTAACAGATAATCTTGAACTAATCATAGCCAAGAGAGAAATATATTGTCAACAGTTGAGTAACTTTTGCGGAAACCTAAGTGGAATAGAATATTCTTATCAGAAACCCACATCTGTAAACGCCAAAATATTACATGTATTAATAATAACATTAATTATGTCTGACAGTCATGGTCGCGGCCTAGGTCACTTGGTACAGTCTAGGCTGGAGGTGGAGAGTGAAGTGTTCAGCATGGTAAAACCAGGTGCAAAGTTGTCTGACATGTCAAGTGGCCTCGACGGCAATGTTACGAAGCTGAGTAGGAGCGATCATCTTGTAATAAATAATTGGTGGATCGAATGATATTGTGTCCAGTCATAAATTTAAATTTAATGTAAGCTAAATTTAAATTTAATGTAAGTCATGAAATTAATAAAATTGCACAAAAACTATGAACACTAATGTAACGATCTACACCATACCATTGAGCCAGAATATAACCACCATGATAAGCCAGAATTTAACAGTAAGATAAGAAAAAAACATTGATCCTATCATAGTCACTGTAATATGACCACATAAATGTATTGTCACTGTCAAACATCCCCAAGAGGAATTATCCTGCTCATGGTTAGCATTTAAATAAATGGGAAAAGAAAGATTGAGTTCACTACTTGTAAATAAAGTGAATAAGGTACATTTAAACTAAATAGGGTTGCCAATCGTTTTTGTACTGCTATAGATAAACCTGTAACTCCGCCAATAGTGCTTCCTAGCACTGCCGGTTGCAAGCCCGGGGCCTCCCCTTGCAAGCGGGGAGGAAGGAGGAGCAGGAGGAGTAACACCTCGGAAAAAAACCTTGGGCCATCTGACCCGGATGGCAGTACCTCATAAGGGTCCCTGTCTAGGGTTACTAGATGAAAACCGGTCAACGGCCTTGAAGGCGGAGGAGGAAGAGATTCCCAACGGCTGAGAGGGCGGAAGAGCCTAGGGAGACAACCCGAACAAAATTCAGGGTAGGTTTAACTCTGCAAGCTGTAGAGAAAGCAGTCCATCTAGGAGTAGGGAGCTCTGAAGGAAAATCCCCTGGTCCTCCAGGTTGAGGGTTGGACGTTGGGCCAACATCCCGCTCTATAAAAACCTATTGTAACGAAACGTAGATTAAATGCCTCGGACGGACTGGAACAAAGGACAAATAATAGGATCAGACCAAAGGACGTGAGATTAGGAACATGGAACATTAGAACGCCAGCAATTCCAGGGGGAAGTGATTTATTAGCTGACGAATTAAGTAGGTATAAATTGGACATAGTAGCATTACAAGAAACTAAATGGCCACTTGCAGGGAAAATAAATAACAAAGATTATGTAATATATTATAGTGGTACAGATGATGGTCATTATTATGGAGGAGTAGGGTTTCTGTTAAGAAATCTATAGCTGAATCTATGATAGGATTCATGCCAATAAACGAACGACTGTGCAATATTAGAATAAGAGGTAAATTTAAGAACCTATCTATATTAAGTATGTATGCTCCAACAGAGGAAACAGAAGATGAAGATAAAGACATTTTTTATGGAGCCTTAGAAGACGAAATAAACAAATTACCACAATACGATGTGAAACTAGTGATAGGTGACGCAAATGCTAAAGTAGGAAGGGAGGAGATGTGGAGAGAAGTAGCAGGAAAGGAGAGCTTACACGAATCAACAAATGACAATGGGTTGAGACTTCTGACATTAGCCAGTTCAACAGATATGAAAATTTGCAGCACAATGTTTCCAAGAAAACAAATTCATAAAGCGACATGGACATCTCCAGATGGGAAAACTGAAAATCAAATAGATCATGTACTAATTGACAGTAGACATTCAAGTAGCATTACAAATGTACGAACAGTAAGAGGAGCAGAATTTGGAACAGACCATTACCTGGTGCTTATTAGTGTAAAACAAAGAATAGAATTGAAGAAGAAGAAAGCGGCTAGGATAGAAAAGCTAGATACTGAGAAAATGAAGATACCAGCAGTACAAGAGGAATTTAAAATTAAGCTTAGTAATAGGTTTGAAGTATTAGAAAATGAAGTCTTAGAGTTACCAGAAGCAGAAACTAATCTAGTCAATAAGCAATGGAAGAGAATTCAAACTGCTGTAAAAAGTACAGTAAAGGAAGTATGTGGTCAAAAACCAAAGAGAAGAAAGAACCCATGGTTTACAGACGAATGCCAGGCTTTGGTGGACAAAAGGAGAGAGACTAAACTCAAGTGGCTAGCACTTAAAAAAGCAGCACCGGCAAATGAAACAGAACAAAGAAAGTCAGAACAAATTAGAGCAGAATACTGTGAAATCAACAGAAATACAAAACTATTTCTCAGAAGGTGTAAAAGAGAATTCCTAAACGGAAAGCTGACGAAAGCAGAGAATGATAGAATGCCAAATAATACCAGAGATTTTTACAGGACAATTCGTTTTTTCAAAACAGGATACTCAGCAAGGAATTATGGAGTCAAAGACAAAGATGGCAACCTAGTGATGGACAAAGAATCAGGAATTAGAATATGGAGAGAATATTTTAGAGAACTGTTAAACTGTGATATTCTAGCAAATGGTGATAGGGAAGACAACTTAAGTTACCACAATGTACAACCCCTTGTTATGCCACCTACTGAAAAGGAAGTAGAAGAAGCCATAAATCAACAAAAAAACAATAAGGCTCCTGGAGAAGATGAAATCACAACTGAGACAATAAAAAATGGTGGAAAAGTTCTTTTAAGGGAAATTCACAGTCTAATGTTGAATGTATGGGAAGAAGAAACCATACCAGAGGAGTGGACTGAAGCAGTGATAATTCCCCTGCATAAAAAAGGTGATAAGCAAGTGTGCCCTAACTACAGAGGTATATCCCTTCTATACACAGTCTATAAAATATTTTCAAAAATTTTATTGTCAAGGCTAAATCCATACACAGAAGCAACAAACGGGATTCATGAAAGGCAGATCAACAATTGACCAAATTTTTTGCTTAAACAGGGAATTTCAAAATACTGGGAATTTAATAAGAATTTTTATGGAATATATATAGACTTTAAGAAAGCATATGACAGCATAGACAGGAAATCATTATTCAAGAACATGGAAAAACATGGTGTACCAGAAAAATTGATAAGATTAACAAAAATGTGCATAAACGAGTCCAAAGCTAAAGTGAAAATAGACGGAGAAATATCGGACAGTTTCCTTATAAACACGGGAGTAAGACAAGGAGATGGAATTTCCCCCACTCTCTTTAATATAGCTGTAGAGGAAGCCTTACAAAAAACAAAGAACCTCCAAAGAGGTATTAAACTGAGAGTAGACCTAAACATAATGGCATTCGCCGACGATGTAGTGATCCTAGCAGAAAATTCTGAAAGCCTCTGCCTGTTACCTGAAAGCCTAGTAAAAGAATGTAAGAAAGTAGGATTAGAATTAAATGAAGATAAAACTAAAATTATTCACTTTGGCCGAAACACTCAAAATGGAAACGTAAATTTCAACATTGCCGATTATTCAATAAATTGTGTAGACAACTTCAACTTCAACTTTAGGAGTTACAGTAAGTAGTTCAAATTCTGAAGACTTAGAGATACAATGTAAACTATCAAATGCCAATAAGAGCTTAGGAGCCTGTACAAAACTTCTATCATCCAAACTGCTATCAAGATGTACAAAGTTAAGACTATACAAGACCATCATACAGCCGGTGTTATTGTATGGCAGTGAGACATGGGTCCTTTCCAAAAGAAATGAAGGACGATTAATAGTTTTTGAGAACAATGTTCTGCGGAAAATCTTTGGACCAGTATGTGAAGATGGAGTTTGGCGCATAAGAAAAAACAGAGAATTATGTGCCCTATACCAAGAACCAGACATAATAGCCCTCATAAAAGCCAAAAGAATTAGCTGGTTAGGTCATGTACTTCGCAGAGGGGAGGGTACAAGGCTGAAGGAGGTATGCAAGGCCGTACCGGAAGGAAGGCGACCGTTAGGAAGTCCTAAATTAAGGTGGCTTGACCAAGTTGGGAAAGACGTTGTCCGGTGCGGAGGAACAATTGAAATGGCAGAGGACAGAGAAGAATGGAGGAGGCTAATCTACGAGGCAAAAAATCGACTGAGTTTTGTGATGCCCCAGCAGTAAGTAAGTAAGTAAGTTTAGATAAACCTGTAATTCCTCAGAATAGTTTAAACTGCAATCACAAGAATATATCTTTAAATGGGAGTAAGTTAAAAATAATACATCTCAATGTTCAGTAATTAAGAGAAAAAATAGATTTACTAAATTTGTTTTTGTTGTCAGAAACCTCGGATGTAATAGTTCTGAGTGAACACGGTTTAAAAAGGGAAGAATTGTATTGTACAAATTTTCACGGCTACGAGATTGTATGTGATTTTTCAAGATCGGAACATAAAAGCAGTGGGGGTTTAGTTATTATGTCAAAATGTAACATAAGCCTAAATGTAAATAGAATTAATGTAAATAAGTCTTGTCAAGAAACGTGTTTTGAGGCAGCTGGTATAAATATTATTTTAGATAACAAAGTTAATTTTGTTTGGGTTATATAGACCTAATTAAAGTAGCTAAGGATAAATACATGTAAGAGCGGTTCAGTGGGAGTAATAATCTGTCTAAAGACGCGTGGAGAATAATAGACAATGACAGAAACCGGTTCCGCTCTCTGTCGATATGCCAAGTCCCTAAATATTCAACGCTTCCTTTGCAAATCTGGGTAAACAGGAACAGTCACTGATAACCGAACCTTTTGTACAGTCAGTGACTGATGTAAGTTGTCCCTAACACACTCGTTTTAAATCCTACTGATCCAATTAAAATATACAATTATAATATGCAATTTAAAAAATTATAATTCATCCGGTTGCGATGGCATGACGCATGAAGTAGTCAGACGCTGTGCGAAAGTAATTAAATTTAAGTAATTTTGAGGTATAACGGAGTTAATGCGTTTGATACCTATATCAATTCATGGGTTAAACCAAAGGTTTTTGTACCTGAGGAGTCTAAATTTTTAATTTTCGACCCACCAAAATCTCATAGTTTAGGCTGTACACGCAAAAACACGGAAAAACTTAAATATTCTTTCTAAACGTAGTTATAAAACGAATTTATTATTCAACTACATTAAACGATTCAGAAAATGTGGCGAACAATTTAGGTCATAAGACTTTTTACCGATAATATACAAAAAATAAAAATCCATTAATTTTTTAAAGTCTTACTTCGTAATTTTTAAATACAACCTTCCGTAAATGTATGTAAGTTTGTTGGACAACTGATTTGGCAGCCAAAAGAATGTTAAAAGAAGAATTTGTAAATAAAAAATATAATAAGAGTAAATAAATAAATATTTTTTAATGAACAAGTTTCCTTAAAACTTGCGTCATAGACGAAAAACTAAATTTTATCTACAATTTTACAAAATTAAAAATATACTTAAAATTATATTTATAAATTTAATCATTTTAATAATTTTCATTAATATTTAATAGCTCAGAATGTGTTACTATCATCTAAAGACGTAAAATGGAATAAAACAAATATTTATTTAAGCTTAGTAAAACGCCAGACATCACAGTATCTCACATAATCGGGAGGATATGGTACATCATGGCGCGCGGACAGGTCAGGTGGTCTGATCGGGAGTCGTGGCTGTCTAAAAGTTCAATATTGCCATTTTTAGGTGGACCCGGTTGATGCGAACGATTTTACGGGCGGATATATATATCGGACCAGCATGACGCTATCATCTACACATGGCATTTCCCCTCATCCCCGCCACAATCCGGTCACGTGGTGGATAGGCTTGATTTGAACGATTTTACGACCGGTTATATATAGGACCGATATGTTCTGTAATATAACAACGGACCGACATGTTCTGCAAAAAAAATTATTTATGGAATATAAACGAATATTAGCGTATATATAGGTCCAGAAAAGTGTGTAGGTCCATAAAAACATAATATAGTCTATCATTCATTTTAGACTATCGTTAAAATGGATAGGTCCCATGGACCTACATAGTATAAGACGCTACACGAGACCGTCCTGTTCTGTACATTTATAAATATATATATATATATATATATATGTGTCTGTGAACACGATAACTCTCGTAAAAATGGTCCGATCGAGACCAAATTTGGTAGAGACGTGTATTCCTACAAATGCTCGGACGAGTTCGTAAACCAGACATATCGGTCAATGGGAACAGGTAGTTTGGGGGGGTTTTGTACCCCATAATCAGGTTTTTACGTTTTTCACGTGTAATTTTTAAAAATTTTTAATTTTATATTTCACCATTGGAATCAGCTTAAAAAACTACACAATTAAGTTCCTTAAAGTTTTTCTCTATATCCAACGGTTACCGAGATATTAAAAAATCTAAACACAGTACGTTGTATTGTGGGGCTCCAATGTTAATCTTATGGAGGATAGGGAAAAAAATAATATCTCCCATATTAATCAATATTTTTGGATAAAACTTGATATTTAGCTTCATGTGGTTGATATCTATCCATTTATACTTAAAAATCATAGTTTATGTGTTTATAATGGCAGCAAACCTGCATACTCTTTTCCCATATTAATCATATAGGGAATAGGCAAACTCCTTTAATTATGGACAGATGTTGATGAAAGTTGGTATAAATGTTAAGATAAAAACTATTTATGGTAGAAATGACTACTTTCAGTGTTCCTCACAGCAGCTAACCTGCACATTCTTTCCAATGTTAATCTTATGGAGAATAGGCAAATAATTCTCATGTTTATAGACTGATTTGTTTTAAAACTTGTCATATATTATTATTATATTATTGTTTTGGAAATTCGCTGAGTACGCAGGTCTGCTGCGACGGGGGTATTTTGTCTTCAGTCCCTAGTCACTACTTCTTTCTCTCAGTTTTTCAGACATTTCATTGTCCAGGTGCGAAACTAAACAATTCCAAGTTAAAAGCAACCCATCGCGGCGAGCATAACCAAATTCCGTCTATTTAGGTTGGTTGCGTGCTACCTGGTGGCGATTCAGAGAAACATCACTTGGTACTATCCACGTTTTCCTACCACCTATATAAATAAAATTAGAGTTTTGTCTGTACATTGCTCAGAATTATTCTTTTTTTAGTTATTTTTACTTTTCGTGCGTTAGAGAAGCCAAAACCGGTCTTATCTAAATTTTGTGTCTGTTTGTGACGCTCCAGGAGGCATTTCACGCCGTCTTCTTGGGAGATCTGATTATAATAAACTTATTTTATGTATCCTCTAAATTCCAGAGAAGGTTTGTAAATGCTTGGAATCGCCCGCCGCTCCTTGAAAAGTAAATAACGAGCATTTAAAACCCACTTTTACGCGATATTACTCGCATTTTGAATCAGTTTTCATGAATAACCTATGGTAATAATCAGCTGTCTTTGTAGTTTAAAGATTTAATAGAAATAAAAACAAACAGCTGTCAAACCAATATTAGTTAGTTTATATTGGTCATTGATTTTAAACCAATTTCGAAATCATACTATATATTAACAAGTTATTTTAACGTATAACTAATTGTAATAAATGTATAAATGTTTGATTTATTTAATTGTAAAGTAATGCTAATAATAAAGCTGGGTATTGATTTTTTTGTATTGATTTGTTTAGGATATCAGGTTTACATTTTGGTATTTTGGTTGTCTTTTTTCTTTAAACTGAATTCTGTGGACGGGTTACTGTAGTTTTAAATATTTGTTTGACATAGAGTTGATTTAAATTTTTTTGTGTGTTTTTGAGCTGTTTGGTGGTTTGTTTTTTGTTTTTTGTGTTTGTTGTGTTTGTGTTGTTGCGTTGTTGTGTTTGTGTTATAGAGGTGTTTGTGTTTGTTTTGCGGTGTTTGCGTTTTGTGTTATATATATTTGTTTTTGTTATATGTTTTTGTGTTGTGTTTGTTTTGGTTTGGTAGAGACGTGTATTTTTGCTCGGACGAGTTCGTGTTTCGGTTTGGGGGTGTTTGGGGGGTGTTTTGTTTGGTTTTTTGTTTTTGTGTTTTTTTTTTTTTTTTTGTTTGTTTGGTGTTTTTGTTTTTGTGTTTGTTTTGGTGTTTGTTGTTTTGGTGTTTGTTGTGTTTGTGTTTGTTGTTTTGGTGTTTGTTGTGTTTGTGTTTGTTATTTTGGTGTTTGTTGTGTTTGTGTTTGTTGTTTTGGTGTTTGTTGTGTTTGTGTTTGTTGTGTTTTGGGTGTTTTTTTTGTTGTTTTGGGTAGGTTTTTTGTGTGTGTTGTGTGTTTGGTGTTTGTTTGTTTATTTTGGTTGTGTTTTGTGTTTGTGTTGTTTTTTGTTTTTTGGTGTTTGTGTTTTTGTTTTTGTTTGTGTGTTTTTTGTTTGTTTTTGTTTTTTGTTTGTTGTTTTGTGTTTGTGTGTGTTTGGTTGTGTTTGTGTTTGGTGTTTGTGTGTTTTGTGTTTGTTTGTGTTTGTGTTTTTGTGTTTTTGTTTTTTGTGTGTGTTGTGTTTGTTGTGTTTGTGTGTTGTGTTTTGTTTGTGTTTGTTGTTTGTGTTTTGTTGTGTTTGTGTTTGTTGTTTTGGTGTTTGTTGTGTTTGTGTTTGTTGTTTTGGTGTTTGTTGTGTTTGTGTTTGTTGTTTTGGTGTTTGTTGTGTTTGTGTTTGTTGTTTTGGTGTTTGTTGTGTTTGTGTTTGTTGTTTTGGTGTTTGTTGTGTTTGTGTTTGTTGTTTTGGTGTTTGTTGTGTTTGTTTGTTGTGTTTGTGTTTGTTGTTTGTTGTGTTTGTGTTTGTTGTGTTTGTTGTTTTGGTGTTTGTTGTGTTTGTGTTTGTTGTTTTGGTGTTTGTTGTGTTTGTGTTTGTTGTTTTGGTGTTTGTTGTGTTTGTGTTTGTTGTTTTGGTGTTTGTTGTGTTTGTGTTTGTTGTTTTGGTGTTTGTTGTGTTTGTGTTTGTTGTTTGTGTGTTTGTTGTGTTTGTGTTTGTTGTTTTGGTGTTTGTTGTGTTTGTGTTTGTTGTTTTGGTGTTTGTTGTGTTTGTGTTTGTTGTTTTGGTGTTTGTTGTGTTTGTGTTTGTTGTTTTGTGTTTGTTGTGTTTGTGTTTGTTGTTTTGGTGTTTGTTGTGTTTGTGTTTGTTGTTTTGGTGTTTGTTGTGTTTGTGTTTGTTGTTTTGGTGTTTGTTGTGTTTGTGTTTGTTGTGTTT
>CM041786.1:124960924-124973424 GCA_023375725.1 Nephotettix cincticeps | reverse complement strand
AAAATTAGGGGGTTTTCGTATTTAATATGTAATTTTAGATTTTATCTTTCACCATTAGAATCAGCTCAAAAAACTAAACAGTTTAGATTTTTTTAAATTTCTCTATCTCCAATGGTTACCGAGATATTAAAAAATCTAAACACAATACATTTATTTAGGAGCTCCAATGCAAATCTTGAGGAGGACAAGGAAAAATCAATATTTTCCTTACTAATCAACAATTTTGAATGAAATTTTTGTGTTTAGCTTCATGTGGTTGGTATCCATACGTTTATGCTAAACGAATCATAGTTTATGTGTTTCTCACAGCAGTAAACCTGCATACTCTTTCTCATGTTAATCTTATGGGGAATAGGCAAACTCATTGGTTTATGTCCAGATAATGACAAAACTTGGTATTTGGTCGTAATAAAAAGTTTATGGTAAATGCCTACTTTTACTGTTCCTCAAAGCAAATTTATCAACAGGTATTGAATGATCAATCTCGTCATATACTTGTATTATTATTGTCATATTATTGAGGCGGAAATTCACTGAGTACGTAGGTATGCTGCGACGGGGGTATTGTTGACATTTTCTTGGCCTTCCATTCACTGCCTTTTTCTTTGAAGCTTGTTTTTGGCCTACTGTTCTTTGCCAATAGAAAATTTGATTTTTTTCTTCGCTTGTTTTGACGTTTCTTGATATCTTTCTTCTCCCTTTTTAGCATCTAATATATCTTTAATGGGAGTCAAAGTTAATATCTCATTTTTTTTAGCGAATTTCCCATAGGGAAGAAGCTATTACCGTAGGTCTCATGGTAAGACTTAAGCCCGAGACTATGTTATTTTTTCGTCTTTAGGTGCCCAGAGTCCAAAAACAATAGTCGTTAAAATTTATATATGTGTGTGTGTGTCTGTTAGCACGATAACTCTCGTAAAAATGGTCCGATTGAGACCAAATTTGGTAGAGACATGTATTCCTACAAATGCTCGGACGAGTTCGTAAACCAGACATATCGGGGTTTTTGTGTTTTTCACATTTAATTTTATATTTCACCATTGGAATTAGCTTTAAAAACTACACAGTAAAGTTCCTTAAAGTTTTTCTCTATCTCCAACGGTTACCGAGATATTAAAAAATCTAAACACAGTACGTTGTATTGTGGGGCTCCAATGTTAATCTTATGGAGGATAGGGAAAAAATAATATCTCCCATATTAATCAATATTTTTGGATAAAACTTGATATTTAGCTTCATGTGGTTGATATCTATCCATTTATACTTAAAAATCATAGTTTATGTGTTTATAATGGCAGAAAACCTGCATACTCTTTTCCCATATTAATCATATAGGGAATAGGCAAACTCCTTTAATTATGGACAGATGTTGATGAAAGTTGGTATAAATGTTAAGATAAAAACTATTTATGGTAGAAATGACTACTTTCAGTGTTCCTCACAGCAGCTAACCTGCACATTCTTTCCAATGTTAATCTTATGGAGAATAGGCAAATAATTCTCATGTTTATAGACTGATTTGTTTTAAAACTTGTCATATATTATTATTATATTATTGTTTTGGAAATTCGCTGAGTACGCAGGTCTGCTGCGACGGGGGTATTTTGTCTTCAGTCCCTAGTCACTACTTCTTTCTCTCAGTTTTTCAGACATTTCATTGTCCAGGTGCGAAACTAAACAATTCCAAGTTAAAAGCAACCCATCGCGGCGAGCATAACCAAATTCCGTCTATTTAGGTTGGCCTTGCGTGCTACCTGGTGGCGATTCAGAGAAACATCACTTGGCCCATACTATCCACCGTTTTCCTACCACCTATATAAATAAAATTAGAGTTTTGTCTGTACATTGCTCAGAATTATTCTTTTTTTAGTTTTTTTTACTTTTCGTGCGTTAGAGAAGCCAAAACCGGTCTTATCTAAATTTGTGTCTGTTTGTGACGCTCCAGGAGGCATTTCACGCCGTCTTCTCCCAAAAAACGGGAGATCTGATTATAATTAAACTTATTTTATGTATCCTCTAAATTCCAGAGAAGGTTTGTAAATGCTTGGAATCGCCCGCCGCTCCTTGAAAAGTAAATAACGAGCATTTAAAACCCCACTTTTACGCGATATTACTCGCATTTTGAATCAGTTTTCAATGAATAACCTACTGGTAATAATCAGCTGTCTTTGTAGTTTAAAGATTTAATAGAAATAAAAACAAACAGCTGTCAAACCAATATTAGTTAGTTTATATTGGTCATTGATTTTAAACCAATTTCGAAATCATACTATATATTAACAAGTTATTTTAACGTATAACTAATTGTAATAAATGTATAAATGTTCTGATTTATTTAATTGTAAAGTAATGCTAAATAATAAAGCTGGGTATTGATTTTTTTCTTTGTTTTGATTTGTTTAGGATTTCAGGTTTACATTTTGGTATTTTGGTATGACAATCTTTTTTCTTTAAACTGAATTCTAAAACCCGTACAAAGGACGGGCTTACTGCTAGTTTTAAATATTTCAGTAACCAATTGACATAGAGTAATGATTTAAATTACTATATTGTGTGTTTTTGAGCTGAATCCAATGGTGAAAAGAAAAATTAGATTTTTTCAAAAATTATACATAAATAAGTTGAAAACCCCATAACAAAATACAAAATCCCCCAAAAGTGTAGTTAATGTGTTCCGATTGCGTTGCCCAACGAACTCGTCTAAGATATTATAGAGGGAAACAACTCCATCGAATGTTATAATAATAAAACTATAATAACGGGCATCGCGTCACACACACACACACACACACACATACACACACACACACACGCACGCATATATATATATATATATATATATGCCTGTTAGCACGATAACTCTCGTAAAAATTATCGAGACCAAATTTGGTAGAGACGTGTATTCCTACAAATGCTCGGACGAGTTCGTAAACCAGACATATCGGTCAATGGGAACAGGTAGTTTGGGGGGGTTTTGTACCCCATAATCAGGTTTTTACGTTTTTCACGTGTAATTTTTAAAAATTTTTAATTTTATATTTCACCATTGGAATCAGCTTAAAAACTACACAAATAAGTTTCTTAAAGTTTTTCTCTATATCCAACGGTTACCGAGATATTAAAAAATCTAAACACAGTACGTTGTATTGTGGGGCTCCAATGTTAATCTTATGGAGGATAGGGAAAAAATAATATCTCCCATATTAATCAATATTTTTGGATAAAACTTGATATTTAGCTTCATGTGGTTGATATCTATCCATTTATACTTAAAAATCATAGTTTATGTGTTTATAATGGCAGCAAACCTGCATACTCTTTTCCCATATTAATCATATAGGGAATAGGCAAACTCCTTTAATTATGGACAGATGTTGATGAAAGTTGGTATAAATGTTAAGATAAAAACTATTTATGGTAGAAATGACTACTTTCAGTGTTCTCACAGCAGCTAACCTGCACATTCTTTCCAATGTTAATCTTATGGAGTAGGCAAATAATTCTCATGTTTATAGACTGATTTGTTTTAAAACTTGTCATATATTATTATTATATTATTGTTTTGGAAATTCGCTGAGTACGCAGGTCTGCTGCGACGGGGGTATTTTGTCTTCAGTCCCTAGTCACTACTTCTTTCTCTCAGTTTTTCAGACATTTCATTGTCCAGGTGCGAAACTAAACAATTCCAAGTTAAAAGTCGCGGCGAGCATAATTTGTTGTGTTTGTGTTTGTTGTTTTGGTGTTTGTTGTGTTTGTGTTTGTTGTGTTTGTGTTTGTTGTTTTGGTGTCTGTTGTGTTTGTGTTTGTTGTTTTGGTGTCTGTTGTGTTTGTGTTTGTTGTTTTGGTGTTTGTTGTGTTTGTGTTTGTTGTTTTGGTGTTTGTTGTGTTTGTGTTTGTTGTTTTGGTGTTTGTTGTGTTTGTGTTTGTTGTTTTGGTGTTTGTTGTGTTTGTGTTTGTTGTTTTGGTGTTTGTTGTGTTTGTGTTTGTTGTTTTGGTGTTTGTTGTGTTTGTGTTTGTTGTGTTTGTGTTTGTTGTGTTTGTTGTTTTGGTGTTTGTTGTGTTTGTGTTTGTTGTTTTGGTGTTTGTTGTGTTTGTGTTTGTTGTTTTGGTGTTTGTTGTTTTTGTGTTTGTTGTTTTGGTGTTTGTTGTGTTTGTGTTTGTTGTTTTGGTGTTTGTTGTGTTTGTGTTTGTTGTGTTTGTGTTTGTTGTTTTGGTGTTTGTTGTGTTTGTGTTTGTTGTTTTGGTGTTTGTTGTGTTTGTGTTTGTTTTTTTGGTGTTTGTTGTGTTTGTGTTTGTTGTTTTGGTGTTTGTTGTGTTTGTGTTTGTTGTTTTGGTGTTTGTTGTGTTTGTGTTTGTTGTTTTGGTGTTTGTTGTGTTTGTGTTTGTTGTTTTGGTGTTTGTTGTGTTTGTGTTTGTTGTTTTGGTGTTTGTTGTGTTTGTGTTTGTTGTTTTGGTGTTTGTTGTGTTTGTGTTTGTTTTTTTGGTGTTTGTTGTGTTTGTGTTTGTTGTTTTGGTGTTTGTTGTGTTTGTGTTTGTTGTTTTGGTGTTTGTTGTGTTTGTGTTTGTTGTTTTGGTGTTTGTTGTGTTTGTGTTTGTTGTTTTGGTGTTTGTTGTGTTTGTGTTTGTTGTTTTGGTGTTTGTTGTGTTGTGTTTGTTGTTTTGGTGTTTGTTGTGTTTGTGTTTGTTGTTTTTGTGTTTGTTGTTTTGGTGTTTGTTGTGTTTGTTGTGTTTGTGTTTGTTGTTTTGGTGTTTGTTGTGTTTGTGTTTGTTGTGTTTGTGTTTGTTGTTTTGGTGTTTGTTGTGTTTGTGTTTGTTGTGTTTGTGTTTGTTGTGTTTGTGTTTGTTGTTTTGGTGTTTGTTGTGTTTGTTGTGTTTGTGTTTGTTGTTTTGGTGTTTGTTGTGTTTGTGTTTGTTGTTTTGGTGTTTGTTGTGTTTGTGTTTGTTGTTTTGGTGTTTGTTGTGTTTGTGTTTGTTGTTTTGGTGTTTGTTGTGTTTGTGTTTGTTGTTTTGGTGTTTGTTGTGTTTGTGTTTGTTGTGTTTGTTGTGTTTGTGTTTGTTGTGTTTGTGTTTGTTGTTTTGGTGTTTGTTGTGTTTGTGTTTGTTGTTTTGGTGTTTGTTGTTTTGGTGTTTGTTGTGTTTGTGTTTGTTGTTTTGGTGTTTGTTGTTTTGGTGTTTGTTGTGTTTGTGTTTGTTGTTTTGGTGTTTGTTGTGTTGTGTTTGTTGTTTTGGTGTTTGTTGTGTTTGTGTTTGTTGTTTTGGTGTTTGTTGTGTTTGTGTTTGTTGTTTTGGTGTTTGTTGTGTTTGTGTTTGTTTTTTTTGTGTTTGTTGTGTTTGTGTTTGTTGTTTTGGTGTTTGTTGTGTTTGTGTTTGTTGTTTTGGTGTTTGTTGTGTTTGTGTTTGTTGTTTTGGTGTTTGTTGTGTTTGTGTTTGTTGTTTTGGTGTTTGTTGTGTTTGTGTTTGTTGTTTTGGTGTTTGTTGTGTTTGTGTTTGTTGTTTTGGTGTTTGTTGTGTTGTGTTTGTTGTTTTGGTGTTTGTTGTGTTTGTGTTTGTTGTTTTGGTGTTTGTTGTGTTTGTGTTTGTTGTTTTGGTGTTTGTTGTGTTTGTGTTTGTTGTTTTGGTGTTTGTTGTGTTTGTGTTTGTTGTTTTGGTGTTTGTTGTGTTTGTGTTTGTTGTTTTTTGTGTTTGTGTTTGTTGTTTTGGTGTTTGTTGTGTTTGTGTTTGTTGTTTTGGTGTTTGTTGTGTTTGTGTTTGTTGTTTTGGTGTTTGTTGTGTTTGTGTGTGTTGTTTTGGTGTTTGTTGTGTTTGTGTTTGTTGTGTTTGTGTTTGTTGTTTTGGTGTTTGTTGTGTTTGTGTTTGTTGTTTTGGTGTTTGTTGTGTTTGTGTTTGTTGTGTTTGTGTTTGTTGGTTTGGTGTTTGTTGTGTTTGTGTTTGTTGTTTTGGTGTTTGTTGTGTTTGTGTTTGTTGTTTTGGTGTTTGTTGTGTTTGTGTTTGTTGTTTTGGTGTTTGTTGTGTTTGTGTTTGTTGTTTTGGTGTTTGTTGTGTTTGTGTTTGTTGTTTTGGTGTTTGTTGTTTTGGTGTTTGTTGTGTTTGTGTTTGTTGTTTTGGTGTTTGTTGTGTTTGTGTTTGTTGTTTTGGTGTTTGTTGTGTTTGTGTTTGTTGTTTTGGTGTTTGTTGTGTTTGTGTTTGTTGTTTTGGTGTTTGTTGTGTTTGTGTTTGTTGTTTTGGTGTTTGTTGTGTTTGTGTTTGTTGTTTTGGTGTTTGTTGTGTTTGTGTTTGTTGTTTTGGTGTTTGTTGTGTTTGTGTTTGTTGTTTTGGTGTTTGTTGTGTTTGTTGTTTTGGTGTTTGTTGTGTTTGTGTTTGTTGTTTTGGTGTTTGTTGTGTTTGTGTTTGTTGTTTTGGTGTTTGTTGTGTTTGTGTTTGTTGTTTTGGTGTTTGTTGTGTTTGTGTTTGTTGTTTTGGTGTTTGTTGTTTTGGTGTTTGTTGTGTTTGTGTTTGTTGTTTTGGTGTTTGTTGTGTTTGTGTTTGTTGTTTTGGTGTTTGTTGTGTTTGTGTTTGTTGTTTTGGTGTTTGTTGTGTTTGTTGTTTTGGTGTTTGTTGTGTTTGTTGTTTTGGTGTTTGTTGTGTTTGTGTTTGTTGTTTTGGTGTTTGTTGTGTTTGTGTTTGTTGTTTTGGTGTTTGTTGTGTTTGTGTTTGTTGTTTTGGTGTTTGTTGTGTTTGTGTTTGTTGTTTTGGTGTTTGTTGTGTTTGTGTTTGTTGTTTTGGTGTTTGTTGTGTTTGTGTTTGTTGTTTTGGTGTTTGTTGTGTTTGTGTTTGTTGTTTTGGTGTTTGTTGTGTTTGTGTTTGTTGTTTTGGTGTTTGTTGTGTTTGTGTTTGTTGTTTTGGTGTTTGTTGTGTTTGTGTTTGTTGTTTTGGTGTTTGTTGTGTTTGTGTTTGTTGTTTTGGTGTTTGTTGTTTTGGTGTTTGTTGTTTTGGTGTTTGTTGTGTTTGTGTTTGTTGTTTTGGTGTTTGTTGTGTTTGTGTTTGTTGTTTTGGTGTTTGTTGTGTTTGTGTTTGTTGTGTTTGTGTTTGTTGTTTTGGTGTTTGTTGTTTTGGTGTTTGTTGTGTTTGTGTTTGTTGTTTTGGTGTTTGTTGTGTTTGTGTTTGTTGTTTTGGTGTTTGTTGTGTTTGTGTTTGTTGTTTTGGTGTTTGTTGTGTTTGTGTTTGTTGTGTTTGTGTTTGTTGTTTTGGTGTTTGTTGTGTTTGTGTTTGTTGTTTTGGTGTTTGTTGTGTTTGTGTTTGTTGTTTTGGTGTTTGTTGTGTTTGTGTTTGTTGTGTTTGTGTTTGTTGTTTTGGTGTTTGTTGTGTTTGTGTTTGTTGTTTTGGTGTTTGTTGTGTTTGTGTTTGTTGTTTTGGTGTTTGTTGTGTTTGTGTTTGTTGTTTTGGTGTTTGTTGTGTTTGTGTTTGTTGTTTTGGTGTTTGTTGTGTTTGTGTTTGTTGTGTTTGTGTTTGTTGTGTTTGTGTTTGTTGTGTTTGTGTTTGTTGTGTTTGTGTTTGTTGTGTTTGTGTTTGTTGTGTTTGTGTTTGTTGTTTTGGTGTTTGTTGTGTTTGTGTTTGTTGTTTTGGTGTTTGTTGTGTTTGTGTTTGTTGTTTTGGTGTTTGTTGTGTTTGTGTTTGTTGTTTTGGTGTTTGTTGTGTTTGTTTTGGTGTTTGTTGTGTTTGTGTTTGTTGTTTTGGTGTTTGTTGTGTTTGTGTTTGTTGTTTTGGTGTTTGTTGTGTTTGTTGTGTTTGTGTTTGTTGTGTTTGTGTTTGTTGTTTTGGTGTTTGTTGTGTTTGTTGTTTTGGTGTTTGTTGTGTTTGTGTTTGTTGTTTTGGTGTTTGTTGTGTTTGTGTTTGTTGTTTTGGTGTTTGTTGTGTTTGTGTTTGTTGTTTTGGTGTTTGTTGTGTTTGTGTTTGTTGTTTTGGTGTTTGTTGTGTTTGTGTTTGTTGTTTTGGTGTTTGTTGTGTTTGTGTTTGTTGTTTTGGTGTTTGTTGTGTTTGTGTTTGTTGTTTTGGTGTTTGTTGTGTTTGTGTTTGTTGTTTTGTGTTTGTTGTGTTTGTGTTTGTTGTTTTGGTGTTTGTTGTGTTTGTGTTTGTTGTGTTTGTGTTTGTTGTTTTGGTGTTTGTTGTGTTTGTGTTTGTTGTTTTGGTGTTTGTTGTGTTTGTGTTTGTTGTTTTGGTGTTTGTTGTGTTTGTGTTTGTTGTGTTTGTTGTTTTGGTGTTTGTTGTGTTTGTGTTTGTTGTTTTGGTGTTTGTTGTGTTTGTGTTTGTTGTTTTGGTGTTTGTTGTGTTTGTGTTTGTTGTTTTGGTGTTTGTTGTGTTTGTGTTTGTTGTTTTGGTGTTTGTTGTGTTTGTGTTTGTTGTTTTGGTGTTTGTTGTGTTTGTGTTTGTTGTGTTTGTGTTTGTTGTGTTTGTTGTTTTGGTGTTTGTTGTGTTTGTGTTTGTTGTTTTGGTGTTTGTTGTGTTTGTGTTTGTTGTTTTGGTGTTTGTTGTGTTTGTGTTTGTTGTTTTGGTGTTTGTTGTGTTTGTGTTTGTTGTTTTGGTGTTTGTTGTGTTTGTGTTTGTTGTTTTGGTGTTTGTTGTGTTTGTGTTTGTTGTGTTTGTGTTTGTTGTTTTGGTGTTTGTTGTGTTTGTGTTTGTTGTTTTGGTGTTTGTGTTTGTTGTTTTGGTGTTTGTTGTGTTTGTGTTTGTTGTGTTTGTTGTTTTGGTGTTTGTTGTGTTTGTGTTTGTTGTTTTGGTGTTTGTTGTGTTTGTGTTTGTTGTTTTGGTGTTTGTTGTGTTTGTGTTTGTTGTTTTGGTGTTTGTTGTGTTTGTGTTTGTTGTTTTTGTGTTTGTTGTGTTTGTGTTTGTTGTGTTTGTTGTTTTGGTGTTTGTTGTGTTTGTGTTTGTTGTTGTGTTTGTGTTTGTGTTTGTTGTGTTTGTGTTTGTTGTGTTTGTGTTTGTTGTGTTTGTTGTGTTTGTGTTTGTTGTGTTTGTTGTGTTTGTGTTTGTTGTGTTTGTTGTGTTTGTGTTTGTGTTTGTGTGTTTGTGTTTGTTGTGTTTGTGTTTGTGTTTGTTGTGTTTGTGTTTGTTGTTTTGGTGTTTGTTGTGTTTGTGTTTGTTGTTTTGGTGTTTGTTGTGTTTGTGTTTGTTGTTTTGGTGTTTGTTGTGTTTGTGTTTGTTGTTTTGGTGTTTGTTGTGTTTGTGTTTGTTGTTTTGGTGTTTGTTGTGTTTGTGTTTGTTGTTTTGGTGTTTGTGTTTGTTGTTTTGGTGTTTGTTGTGTTTGTGTTTGTTGTTTTGGTGTTTGTTGTGTTTGTGTTTGTTGTTTTTGTGTTTGTTGTGTTTGTGTTTGTTGTTTTGGTGTTTGTTGTGTTTGTGTTTGTTGTTTTGGTGTTTGTTGTGTTTGTGTTTGTTGTTTTGGTGTTTGTTGTGTTTGTGTTTGTTGTTTTGGTGTTTGTTGTGTTTGTGTTTGTTGTTTTGGTGTTTGTTGTGTTTGTGTTTGTTGTTTTGGTGTTTGTTGTGTTTGTGTTTGTTGTTTTGGTGTTTGTTGTGTTTGTGTTTGTTGTTTTGGTGTTTGTTGTTTTGGTGTTTGTTGTGTTTGTGTTTGTTGTGTTTGTGTTTGTTGTGTTTGTGTTTGTTGTTTTGGTGTTTGTTGTGTTTGTGTTTGTTGTGTTTGTGTTTGTTGTGTTTGTGTTTGTTGTTTTGTTGTTTGTTGTGTTTGTGTTTGTTGTTTTGGTGTTTGTTTTGTTTGTTGTTTGTTGTGTTTATGTTTGTGTTTGTTGTGTTGAACTTATGTAGTTGAACATAGTTCAAGCTAAACAACTCAATATTAAATAAATGTGCTTAATAATCTTACAGTATAAGTAGCCCTCGTAATGCTTAATTTATTTTAAGGATAGTCAGGATAGTCTGGCAGTGGGTTCAAGATGTTGAGTAGAAAAAAAGAGATCGCTCGCAGCACGCTGGCGTGTGTGTGTGTGTGTGTGTGTGTGTGTGCGTGTGTGTGTGTGTGTGTGTGTGTGTGTATGGGTGTGGGTGTGCGCGTGTGTGTGTGTGTGTGTGTGTGACAAGATAACTCTCGTAAAAATGGTCCGATCGAGACCAAATTTGTTAGAGACGTGTATTCCTACATTTTATCGGACTAGTTCGAAAATCAGACATATCGGCCAATGGGAACGGGTAGTTTGGGAGGGTTTTGTACCCAAAAATTAGGGGGTTTTCGTATTTAATATGTAATTTTAGATTTTATCTTTCACCATTAGAATCAGCTCAAAAAACTAAACAGTTTAGATTTTTTAAATTTCTCTATCTCCAATGGTTACCGAGATATTAAAAAATCTAAACACAATACATTTATTTAGGAGCTCCAATGCAAATCTTGAGGAGGACAAGGAAAAATCAATATTTTCCTTACTAATCAACAATTTTGAATGAAATTTTTGTGTTTAGCTTCATGTGGTTGGTATCCATACGTTTATGCTAAACGAATCATAGTTTATGTGTTTCTCACAGCAGTAAACCTGCATACTCTTTCTCATGTTAATCTTATGGGGAATAGGCAAACTCATTGGTTTATGTCCAGATAATGACAAAACTTGGTATTTGGTCGTAATAAAAAGTTTATGGTAAATGCCTACTTTTACTGTTCCTCAAAGCAAATTTATCAACAGGTATTGAATGATCAATCTCGTCATATACTTGTATTATTATTGTCATATTATTGAGGCGGAAATTCACTGAGTACGTAGGTATGCTGCGACGGGGGTATTGTTGACATTTTCTTGGCCTTCCATTCACTGCCTTTTTCTTTGAAGCTTGTTTTTGGCCTACTGTTCTTTGCCAATAGAAAATTTGATTTTTTTCTTCGCTTGTTTTGACGTTTCTTGATATCTTTCTTCTCCCTTTTTAGCATCTAATATATCTTTAATGGGAGTCAAAGTTAATATCTCATTTTTTTTAGCGAATTTCCCATAGGGAAGAAGCTATTACCGTAGGTCTCATGGTAAGACTTAAGCCCGAGACTATGTTATTTTTTCGTCTTTAGGTGCCCAGAGTCCAAAAACAATAGTCGTTAAAATTTATATATGTGTGTGTGTGTCTGTTAGCACGATAACTCTCGTAAAAATGGTCCGATTGAGACCAAATTTGGTAGAGACATGTATTCCTACAAATGCTCGGACGAGTTCGTAAACCAGACATATCGGGGTTTTTGTGTTTTTCACATTTAATTTTATATTTCACCATTGGAATTAGCTTTAAAAACTACACAGTAAAGTTCCTTAAAGTTTTTCTCTATCTCCAACGGTTACCGAGATATTAAAAAATCTAAACACAGTACGTTGTATTGTGGGGCTCCAATGTTAATCTTATGGAGGATAGGGAAAAAATAATATCTCCCATATTAATCAATATTTTTGGATAAAACTTGATATTTAGCTTCATGTGGTTGATATCTATCCATTTATACTTAAAAATCATAGTTTATGTGTTTATAATGGCAGCAAAACTGCATACTCTTTTCCCATATTAATCATATAGGGAATAGGCAAACTCCTTTAATTATGGACAGATGTTGATGAAAGTTGGTATAAATGTTAAGATAAAAACTATTTATGGTAGAAATGACTACTTTCAGTGTTCCTCACAGCAGCTAACCTGCACATTCTTTCCAATGTTAATCTTATGGAGAATAGGCAAATAATTCTCATGTTTATAGACTGATTTGTTTTAAAACTTGTCATATATTATTATTATATTATTGTTTTGGAAATTCGCTGAGTACGCAGGTCTGCTGCGACGGGGGTATTTTGTCTTCAGTCCCTAGTCACTACTTCTTTCTCTCAGTTTTTCAGACATTTCATTGTCCAGGTGCGAAACTAAACAATTCCAAGTTAAAAGCAACCCATCGCGGCGAGCATAACCAAATTCCGTCTATTTAGGTTGGCCTTGCGTGCTACCTGGTGGCGATTCAGAGAAACATCACTTGGCCCATACTATCCACCGTTTTCCTACCACCTATATAAATAAAATTAGAGTTTTGTCTGTACATTGCTCAGAATTATTCTTTTTTTAGTTATTTTTACTTTTCGTGCGTTAGAGAAGCCAAAACCGGTCTTATCTAAATTTGTGTCTGTTTGTGACGCTCCAGGAGGCATTTCACGCCGTCTTCTCCCAAAAAACGGGAGATCTGATTATAATTAAACTTATTTTATGTATCCTCTAAATTCCAGAGAAGGTTTGTAAATGCTTGGAATCGCCCGCCGCTCCTTGAAAAGTAAATAACGAGCATTTAAAACCCCACTTTTACGCGATATTACTCGCATTTTGAATCAGTTTTCAATGAATAACCTACTGGTAATAATCAGCTGTCTTTGTAGTTTAAAGATTTAATAGAAATAAAAACAAACAGCTGTCAAACCAATATTAGTTAGTTTATATTGGTCATTGATTTTAAACCAATTTCGAAATCATACTATATATTAACAAGTTATTTTAACGTATAACTA
>CM041786.1:124944215-124960824 GCA_023375725.1 Nephotettix cincticeps | reverse complement strand
TGACACTTCAAAGGGGCCGGTTATGTTGCGTTTAAAGTAAAGTAAGACTCATGAGCTTGACCATCACGCTTATTAATTATTATATGTTACATTTCCCAATCAATTCCAAGTTCCTCTTATATGATTTCTTTAACTTTCTCTTTGTTTTTCCATATAATTAATTTATTTCAAATATCACCATATGATTTCAATATTAATTATGTTTTGTTTATCTGATTTGTTTTTCTTTTGGTTGACATAGCAACCAGTCCAGTTTTCTTTGCTTTTACCATTTTTAAACTTTCATTTTTATCAGGTTCTTAATCAATTTTTAATGTAATGTCATAATTCTATAAAAAACGATATCAATTTTATTGATCAAGAAAATATAAGACTCTGATAATATTGTGACTATTGAAGAATCGAACCCCAACACACTGCAATGCGCGACGGGTAACATTCATTGCTAGTTCATTGCTAAAAATGTTTTATGAATAACATATTGTCTATTTACATTCAAATATCTTTATTACTGTTTGATTTCCATAAGGTGTTTTCATCTTGATATGTAGGTGTAATTTAACCCGCAAGACTTAAAGTCCCAATTGTATCGTGTTTGTGTTTGTTGTGTTTGTGTTTGTTGTGTTAGTTTTTTTGACACAAACACAAACACAAACACAACAAACATAAACACAACAAACACAAACACAACAAACATAAACACAACAAACACAAACACGATACAATTGGGACTTTAAGTCTTGCGGGTTAAATTACACCTACATATCAAGATGAAAACACCTTATGGAAATCAAACAGTAATAAAGATATTTGAATGTAAATAGACAATATGTTATTCATAAAACATTTTTAGCAATGAACTAGCAATGAATGTTAATTAATTATATGGAAAAACAAAGAGAAAGTTAAAGAAATCATATAAGAGGAACTTGGAATTGATTGGGAAATGTAACATATAATAATTAATAAGCGTGATGGTCAAGCTCATGAGTCTTACTTTACTTTAAACGCAACATAACCGGCCCCTTTGAAGTGTCATCACTTCAACAACTTCACTGGGTTGGTAGTGGAAATAGTTTGATAGCTGGCCGTGTTAATGTTCCTGTTGCAGTCTTTATCTTCACGACACGTGTTGTTCCATCAGATCCAGGATAAACTTCAACAACACGCGCAAGAGGCCAATTTAATGGGCTAGTTTGAGTTTGTAAAAGTACAAGGTCACCGATTTTTAAATTGCCTGTGTTTGTTGTCCATTTAGTTCTCTGTTGTAACGTATGCAAATATTCAAGGCTCCATCTTTTCCAAATACGCTGAAAGAACTGCTGAGCCAGTTGCCAGTGTTTTAAGCGATTTGTTGGAATCTCGGTAAAATCTTGTTCTGGAATGGACACTAGCGGCGCACCAATTAGAAAATGTCCTGGTGTTAATGGAGAAAAGTCAGAAGGATCGTGTGACAACGGAGTCAGAGGTCTTGAGTTCAGCATAGCTTCAATTCTGATTGTCAAAGTAGTAAATTCTGGGAGGGACAAAATTGACTTTCCCAATACCCGACTTAGGTGATGTTTTGAACTTTTGATCGCGCTTTCCCAAAGTCCACCTTGGTGTGGAGAAGCGGGTGGATTGAAATGGAATTTTATTCCTTTAGCATTAAAGAAATGTTGAATTTGGTTCTGCGAGTCATTGTTGTGAATAGTTGACTTAACTATCTTACGTAGCGTTGAGTTTGCACCAATAAAATTTGTGCCGCAGTCTGAGTATATATCGGAACATAGTCCACGTCGTGATGTAAAACGCATAAGAGCAGCGATGAAGGCTTCAGTTGATAAATCCGTTACTACTTCAATATGTACGGCTTTGGTAACCATGCATATAAATATACAGATATACACCTTGATTAAACGAAGGAAACGCAAATGTGCTACTTTAACGTCATATGGTCCACCAAAATCGATTCCTGTTGACATGAATGGTCGAGCAGGATTCACTCTACATGCAGGTAGTTCACCCATTAATGGGGCGGAGTTTTTCGGACGATGTTTAAAGCATGTTAGACATTTGTAAATTCGAGAACGGATTACACTTCTTGCTGAAAGTATCCAGACATGTTTCGAGAGCAATGATTGAACTAACTGTGGCCCTGCATGAAGATATTTTATGTGGTAATGATCAATTAATAAATCGACAGTATGATGACGCTTAGGTAGTAAGATAGGATGTCTTGTGTCATATGACAACGATGAATGCTTCAATCGTCCACCAACACGGATTAGATTGTTGAAATCGAGAAAGGGATTGAGGCGTTGAATAGACGTTGAGCAATCTTCTTGTTTGAGCAACAAAGTATACTCCTTTGAGAAAGATGAACGTTGTACTAAAGAAAAAATTTTCAATTGAGATTCTTGAAGTTCTTGAATAGAGAGATTTCCAAAACGGTGAGGAGACTTACAACAGTTATGAATGAATCGTAATACGTAAGACATAACACGTTGTAACTTAGTCCAAGAGGAAAATTTTGTTAATAAGGACCATTCTTCTTGTGGACAGGTAACCAAGATAGGAAGTGGAGTTTCTTTAATTTCATGTGAAGAATCTAGATCGATGAGATTAAATTTGGATTTTGGCCAATCGGAAGGTGGCAATGCAAGCCATGACGGACCGTTCCACCAGAGAGGGTGATTTAATAACTGTGACATTACAAGTCCTCGCGAAGCACAGTCGGCAGGATTGTCTTTCGATGAAATGTGTCTCCAAGATTCGATTGGTACTATCTCTTGAGTTTGTGACACACGATTAGCGATAAATGTTTTTAGTCTATATGGCGGAGTTTGAAGCCATGTCAAAGTTATGGTTGAGTCTGACCATAAATAAATGTTATCGAAAGAAAACTTGTTAGAAAATATAGATTTGCAATGGGAAACCATTTGTGCCAGTAGATGCGCTGCACATAGTTCTAACCTTGGTATTGTAACACGTTTAAGTGGCGCTACACGACTTTTGGCCATTAGGAGTTTTATAGAAACATTTTGTGTGAGGGATAGACATCTTAAATAGATCACTGCAGCATATCCTCGTTCGGAAGCGTCGCAAAATCCATGAAGTTCTATATTGCATGAAGATGAAAATCCAAAAGATCGAGGGATTGTAATGTTTGACAACAATTTAATATTGTCACAAAAAGAGTTCCACTGTGAACTTAAGTCAGAAGGTAATGTAGTATCCCAGGATAATCCTTTAGTCCAGAGCAATTGCATAAAACATTTTGCAAGCATAATAAATGGCACTAAAAATCCACAGGGATCATAAATCTGGGCAATTGTACTGAGAACAGAGCGTTTAGTGGAAGGTTTGTTTGTAGCAGGAGTTTTGACATTATATAACCTATAACCATTATAAGACCTAACACTTTAAATTGTGGAGTTTCAGAGTTATCGAGAAATTTTGGAGTTTCCAAATGAGTTTCAGGTATATTAGACAATATTTTAGGTGAGTTTGACACCCATTTTCGTAGTTCAAAGCAACCTTTAGATAATAAAGTGACAAGATTTTGTTGTAACATTATAGCTTCTGATTCAGTATCAGCACCCGTTATGATGTCATCAACGTATGTGTTATTCCGTAGAACATGAGCGGCATCTGGAAATGACTGACCTTCGTCGTCGGCTAGCTGATGTAATGTTTTAATAGCAAGATACGGAGAGCTGTTCATACCATAAGTAACGGTGTTAAGCTTGTAAGTAGAAATGGGTTCATGAGATTGTGTTCTCCACAGTATTAATTGAAAATCCCTATCATCAGGATGAATCACAATTTGATGGTACATCTGACGAATATCACAACAAAACACATAGTTGTATTTGCGAAATTGTAAAACACAAACACAACAAACATAAACATAACAAACACAAACACAACAAACACAAACACAAGAAACACAAACACAAACACAACAAACACAAACACAACAAACACAAACACAAACACAACAAACACCAAAACAACAAACAACAAACACAAACACAAGAAACACAAACACAACAAACATAAACACAACAAACACAAACACAACAAACATAAACACAACAAACACAAACACAACAAACATAAACACAACAAACACAAACACAACAAACATTAATACAACAAACACAAACACAACAAACATAAATACAACAAACACAAACACAACAAACATAAATACAACAAACACAAACACAACAAACATAAATACAACAAACACAAACACAACAAACATAAACACAACAAACACAAACACAACAAACATAAACACAACAAACACAAACACAACAAACACAAACACAACAAACACAAACACAACAAACACAAACACAACAAACATAAACACAACAAACACAAACACAACAAACACAAACACAACAAACATAAACTCAACAAACACAAACACAGCAAACACAACAAACATAAACACAACAAACACAAACACAAACACAACAAACACAAACACAACAAACATAAACACAACAAACACAAACACAACAAACATAAACTCAACAAACACAAACACAGCAAACACAACAAACATAAACACAACAAACACAAACACAACAAACACAAACACAACAAACACAAACACGATACAATTGGGACTTTAAGTCTTGCGGGTTAAATTACACCTACATATCAAGATGAAAACACCTTATGGAAATCAAACAGTAATAAAGATATTTGAATGTAAATAGACAATATGTTATTCATAAAACATTTTTAGCAATGAACTAGCAATGAATGCACAACAAACACAAACACAAACACAACAAACATAAACACAACAAACACAAACACAACAAACACAAACACAACAAACATAAACACAACAAACACAAACACAACAAACATAAACACAACAAACACAACAAACACAAACACAACAAACACAAACACAACAAACATAAACACAAACACAACAAACACAAACAGAACAAACATAAACACAACAAACACAAACACAACAAACATAAACACAACAAACACAAACACAACAAACACAAACACAACAAACACAAACACAACAAACACAAACACAACAAACACAAACACAACAAACACAAACACAACAAACACAAACACAACAAACACAAACACAACAAACACAAACACAACAAACACAAACACAACAAACACAAACACAACAAAAACAAACACAAACACAACAAACACAAACACAACAAACACAAACACAACAAACACAAACACAACAAACACAAACACAACAAACACAAACACAACAAAAACAAACACAACAAACACAACAAACACAACAAACACAAACACAACAAACACAAACACAACAAACACAAACACAACAAACACAAACACAACAAACACAACAAACACAAACACAACAAACACAAACACAACAAACATAAACACAACAAACACAAACACAACAAACACAAAAAACACAAACACAACAAACACAAACACAACAAACACAAACACAACAAACATAAACACAACAAACACAAACACAACAAACACAAACACAACAAACACAAACACAACAAACACAAACACAACAAACACAAACACAACAAACACAAACACAACAAACACAAACACAACAAACATAAACACAACAAACACAAACACAACAAACATAAACACAACACAACAAACACAAACACAACAAACACAAACACAACAAACACAAACACAACAAACATAAACACAACAAACACAAACACAACAAACACAAACACAACAAACACAAACACAACAAACACAAACACAACAAACACCAACACAACAAACACAAACACAACAAACACAAACACAACAAACACAAACACAACAAACACAAACACAACAAACACAACAAACACAAACACAACAAACATAAACACAACAAACACAAACACAACAAACACAAACACAACAAACATAAACACAACAAACACAAACACAACAAACACAAACACAACAAACCTAAACACAACAAACACAAACACAACAAACATAAACACAACAAACATAAACACAACAAACACAAACACGACAAACATAAACACAACAAACACAAACACAACAAACACAAACACAACAAACATAAACACAACAAACACAAACACAACAAACACAAATACAACAAACATAAACACAACAAACACAAACACAACAAACACAACAAACACAAACACAACAAACAATAAACAAAACAAACACAAACACAACAAACACAAACACAACAAACACAAACACAACAAACACAAACACAACAAACACAAACACAACAAACACAAACACAACAAACACAAACACAACAAACACAAACACAACAAACACAAACACAACAAACAAAAACACAACAAACACAAACACAACAAACACAAACACAACAAACACAAACACAACAAACACAAACACAACAAACACAAACACAACAAACAAAAACACAACAAACACAAACACAACAAACACAAACACAACAAACACAAACACAACAAACACAAACACAACAAACACAAACACAACAAACACAAACAACAAACACAAACACAACAAACACCAAAACAACAAACACAAACACAACAAACAACAAAACAACAAACACAAACACAACAAACACAAACACAACAAACATAAACACAACAAACACAAACACAACAAACATAAACACAACAAACACAAACACAACAAACACAAACACAACAAACACAAACACAACAAACATAAACACAACAAACACAACAAACATAAACACAACAAACACAAACACAACAAACACAAACACAACAAACACAAACACAACAAACACAAACACAACAAACACAAACACAACAAACACGAACACAACAAACACAAACACAACAAACACAAACACAACAAACACAAACACAACAAACACAAACACAACAAACACAAACAAACACAAACACAACAAACACAAACACAACAAACATAAACACAACAAACACAAACACAACAAACACAAACACAACAAACACAAACACAACAAACACAAACACAACAAACACAAACACAACAAACACAAACACAACAAACATAAACACAACAAACATAACCACAACAAACAAACACAACAAACACAACAAACACAAACACAACAAACAAAAACACAACAAAACACAACAATTATAAACACAACAAACACAAAAACAACAAACACAAACAAAACAAACACAAACACAACAAACATAAACACAACAAACATAAACACAACAAACACCAAAACAACAAACACAAACACAACAAACACAAAAACAACAAACACAAACACAACAAACACAAACACAACAAACACAAACACAACAAACACAAACACAACAAACATAAACACAACAAACACAAACACAACAAACACAAACACAACAAACACAAACACAACAAACACAACAAACATAAACACAACAAACACAAACACAACAAACACAAACACAACAAACATAAACACAACAAACACAAACACAACAAACACAAACACAACAAACACAAACACAACAAACATAAACACAACAAACATAAACACAACAAACACAAACACAACAAACATAAACACAACAAACACAAACACAACAAACACAAACACAACAAAAATAAACACAACAAACACAAACACAACAAACATAAACACAACAAACACAAACACAAACACAACAAACACGAACACAACAAACACAAACACAACACAACAAAAACACAACAAACATAACCACAACAAACATAAACACAACAAACACAAACACAACAAACATAAACACAACAAACATATAACAACAAACACAAACACAACAAACATAAACACAACAAACACAAACAAACATAAACACAACAAACACAAACACAACAAACATAAACACAACAAACACAAACACAACAAACACAAACACAACAAACACAAACACAACAAACACAAACACAACAAACATCAACACAACAAACACAAACACAACAAACATAAACACAACAAACACAAACACAACAAACACAAACACAACAAACATAAACACAACAAACACAAACACAACAAACATAAACACAACAAACACAAACACAACAAACATAAACACAACAAACACAAAAACAACAAACACAAACACAACAAACACAAACACAACAAACACAAACACAACAAACACAAACACAACAAACATCAACACAACAAACACAAACACAACAAACACAAACACAACAAACACAAACACAACAAACACAAACACAACAAACACAAACACAACAAACACAAACACAACAAACACAAACACAACAAACACAAACACAACAAACACAAACACAACAAACATAAACACAACAAACACAAAAACAACAAACATAAACACAACAAACACAAACACAACAAACATAACACAACAAACACCAAAACAACAAACACAAACACAACAAACACAACACAACAAACACAACAAACACAAACACAACAAACACAACAAACATAAACACAACAAACACAAACACAACAAACACAAACACAACAAACATAAACACAACAAACACAAACACAACAAACACAACAAACACAATACAAACACAAACAAGAAACAAACTAATTTGTAAATATATCGGGATTCTACTGGGAGTTCTACTGGGTGGGAATCCAGTACTCTATTCATTAAGCCATGACTGCCAAACCCGCGAAATATAAAATACAAATGTGGCTAAGTCTAAATTGTAAAACAATCGAAAAAAAGCCTTATTAAATTTGAAAATAAATAAAATGCACGATTCAGAAAGAATAAAACCACAACAGATTAATTAATTTAAAACTTTCAAACTGTATCAAAAATACCTATTAAAAACTAACAGAAAATATTTTAAGTATGAAAATAGTTTAAGCGCAACGAAATTAAATTACTGAACAGAAACTTAATTGTTTTTATTCGGGGGAAGGGAATGTTTGTAAGCAGACACGACGTGGTGTCTAGACAGGTCACAGATGGCAAGTGTCTGTACCACCTTGAGTAGAAATGTACTACTGCAACACCTGTCGTGTTCCACCTACGACCAGAAAATGCATTTATTGAATTATCAGAGAGGCCAGTCATGCGATATTAGAAGACATAAAAGATGCAAAACTAATCACATTTAAGTTAAAAATTTATGAAACTTTTTTATTTGCAATTTTAAAATTACATTGCTTCACCCAGTAAACCACGACCTAATGAATTTACATTTACATTAAAACCTTATTAATATGATACAATTGGGACTTTAAGTCTTGTGGGTTAAATTACACCTTCATATCATGATAAAAACACCTTATGGAAATCAAACAGTAATAAAGATATTTGAATGTAAATAGACAATATGATATTCATAAAACATTTTTAGAAATGAACTAGCAATGAATGTTACCCGTCGCGCATTGCAGTGATTTACAAAACAGATTTATTAGGTTTAGGTTCGTTGGGAAATACAAAACATAGTATAATTGTTAGTTAATACCTTTTTGAATTTGTGGCCTCTGTAGGAAATGAGTGTATTGAGACAGGCTATATCACCTTACACCATGTTACTTTTGATCATTTTACAGCCTGGTAAATACACACTCAAACACAAACACAACCAACACGAACACAACAAACACATACACGAAAACACAAACACAACAAACACAAACACAAACACACAAACACAACAAACACAACTAACACAACTAACACACAAACACAACTAACACACAACAAACACAAACACAACACAACAAATACAATACAACAAATACAAATTGTCGTGTTTGTGTTTGTTGTGTTCGTGTTTGTTGTGTTTGTGTTTGTTGTGTTTATGTTTGTTGTGTTTGTGTTTGTTGTGTTTATGTTCGAACACAAAAAACACAAAAATGCACACTCTTGCATCACGCACACAAACACAACAAACACAAACACAAGAAACACAAACACAACAAACACGAACAGAACAAACACAAACACAAACACGAACACAACAAACATGAACACAACAAACACAACAAACACAAACACAACAAACACAACAAACCCAAACACAAACACAACAAACACAAACACAACAAACAACAAACACAAACACAACAAACACAACAAACACAAACACAACAAACACAAACACAACAAACACAAACACAACAAACACAAACACAAACACAACAAACACAAACATAAACACAACACACAACAAACACAAACATAAACACAACACACAACACACAACAAACACAAACACAAACACAAACACAACAAACACAAACACAAACACAACAAACACAAACACAACAAACACAACAAACACAAACACAACAAACCCAACCACGAACACAACAAACACAAACACAAACACAACAAACACAAACACAACAAACACAAACACAACAAACACAAACACAAACTATGACTGTATTTGTGTTTGTGTAACAGTGTTTGTGTGAAGCCTTGTGTTTAACACAACAAACACAACAAACACAAACAACACAAACACGAACACAACAAACACGATCACAACAAACACGAACACAACAAACACAAACACAAACACAACAAACACAAACACAAACACCAAAACAACAAACACAAACACAACAAACACAAACACAAAACAACAAACACAAACACAACAAACACAAACACAACAAACACAACAAACACAAACACACAAACATAACAAACACAAACACAACACACACAAACACAACAAACACAAACACAACAAACACAAACACAACAAACACAAACACAACAAACACAAACACAACAAACACAAACACAACAAACACGAACACAACAAACACAAACACAACAAACACAAACACAACAAACACAAACACAACAAACACAAACACAACAAACACTAACACAACAAACACTAACACAACAAACACAAACACAACTTAAATTGTTAAGCTTCTGCTAGTTGATGTAAATTATTACACCACACAATTAATTAGAAAGTTTGTAAAAAATCTATCCAAATTCTATCAAAAATCAATATTCCTGTCGTAGTTTTCGTTCTTGATATTTTCAGATTATGTTAAAATAGAAGATACTGTAATATTAATCTATAATGTCCAATTTGTACGTATTATACAAAAATTGCATAGAGGATTTTTTAAACCTACGTATTCCAGAGGACAACATTGGTTGGTAAATTATAAAATTTAATTTTTCAGAATACAGTATTTTAACATATACTTGGGAATTTTTGTGTGTTACTATCATGATATATGAATACTGTACGGTACTTATTAATTTTACACGTATATATTTTTAAGTCTTACCTAAACATTTCGCTTATTGACTAATTAAATGACGCAATTAAAATGCGTTCATCGATTGACACATGTCATTTTAAGTTTGTTTAGTAGATGTTGTATCTAAACCAAATTGATTCTGTAAATAATTTTATATACTTGTAATAGATAAAACATGTAAATTTATTTTTATTGTTAAAAATTTTAAACAATTTTACCATATGTCCTAAACTTTTTTTATTTCACAATTAAAAATCATTAAACGGTTATTCCATTTTATAACAAATAAAAAGCAAAAAACTGTATAAAAATAAGTATCGTTATAAACAAATATAAACTCTTGTTACCACAACAATTGGTACAATAAAGTAAATGGTGTGCAAATCTGTCAATTATGTCCACTCAAGACCGAGACGCAAATATATATATATATATATGCGTGCGTGTGTGTGTGTGTGTATGTGTGACGCGATGCCCGTTTATAGTTTTATTATTATAACATTCGATGGAGTTGTTTCCCTCTCTTTAGACGAGTTCGTTGGGCAACGCAATCGGAACACATTAACTACGCTTTTGGGGGATTTTGTATTTTGTTATGGGGTTTTCAACTTATTTATGTATAATTTTTGAAAAAATCTAATTTTTCTTTTCACCATTGGATTCAGCTCAAAAACACACAATATAGTAATTTAAATCATTACTCTATGTCAATTGGTTACTGAAATATTTAAAACTAGCAGTAAGCCCGTCCTTTGTACGGGTTTTAGAATTCAGTTTAAAGAAAAAAGATTGTCATACCAAAATACCAAAATGTAAACCTGAAATCCTAAACAAATCAAAACAAAGAAAAAAATCAATACCCAGCTTTATTATTTAGCATTACTTTACAATTAAATAAATCAGAACATTTATACATTTATTACAATTAGTTATACGTTAAAATAACTTGTTAATATATAGTATGATTTCGAAATTGGTTTAAAATCAATGACCAATATAAACTAACTAATATTGGTTTGACAGCTGTTTGTTTTTATTTCTATTAAATCTTTAAACTACAAAGACAGCTGATTATTACCAGTAGGTTATTCATTGAAAACTGATTCAAAATGCGAGTAATATCGCGTAAAAGTGGGGTTTTAAATGCTCGTTATTTACTTTTCAAGGAGCGGCGGGCGATTCCAAGCATTTACAAACCTTCTCTGGAATTTAGAGGATACATAAAATAAGTTTAATTATAATCAGATCTCCCGTTTTTTGGGAGAAGACGGCGTGAAATGCCTCCTGGAGCGTCACAAACAGACACAAATTTAGATATGACCGGTTTTGGCTTCTCTAACGCACGAAAAGTAAAAATAACTAAAAAAAGAATAATTCTGAGCAATGTACAGACAAAACTCTAATTTTATTTATATAGGTGGTAGGAAAACGGTGGATAGTATGGGCCAAGTGATGTTTCTCTGAATCGCCACCAGGTAGCACGCAAGGCCAACCTAAATAGACGGAATTTGGTTATGCTCGCCGCGATGGGTTGCTTTTAACTTGGAATTGTTTAGTTTCGCACCTGGACAATGAAATGTCTGAAAAACTGAGAGAAAGAAGTAGTGACTAGGGACTGAAGACAAAATACCCCCGTCGCAGCAGACCTGCGTACTCAGCGAATTTCCAAAACAATAATATAATAATAATATATGACAAGTTTTAAAACAAATCAGTCTATAAACATGAGAATTATTTGCCTATTCTCCATAAGATTAACATTGGAAAGAGTGTGCAGGTTAGCTGCTGTGAGGAACACTGAAAGTAGTCATTTCTACCATAAATAGTTTTTATCTTAACATTTATACCAACTTTCATCAACATCTGTCCATAATTAAAGGAGTTTGCCTATTCCCTATATGATTAATATGGGAAAAGAGTATGCAGGTTTGCTGCCATTATAAACACATAAACTATGATTTTTAAGTATAAATGGATAGATATCAACCACATGAAGCTAAATATTAAGTTTTATCCAAAAATATTGATTAATATGGGAGATATTATTTTTTCCCTATCCTCCATAAGATTAACATTGGAGCCCCACAATACAACGTACTGTGTTTAGATTTTTTAATATCTCGGTAACCGTTGGAGATAGAGAAAAACTTTAAGGAACTTTACTGTGTAGTTTTTAAAGCTAATTCCAATGGTGAAATATAAAATTAAATGTGAAAAACACAAAAACCCCGATATGTCTGGTTTACGAACTCGTCCGAGCATTTGTAGGAATACATGTCTCTACCAAATTTGGTCTCAATCGGACCATTTTTACGAGAGTTATCGTGCTAACAGACACACACACACATATATAAATTTTAACGACTATTGTTTTTGGACTCTGGGCACCTAAAGACGAAAAAATAACATAGTCTCGGGCTTAAGTCTTACCATGAGACCTACGGTAATAGCTTCTTCCCTATGGGAAATTCGCTAAAAAAATGAAATATTAACTTTGACTCCCATTAAAGATATATTAGATGCTAAAAAGGGAGAAGAAAGATATCAAGAAACGTCAAAACAAGCGAAGAAAAAAATCAAATTTTCTATTGGCAAAGAACAGTAGGCCAAAAACAAGCTTCAAAGAAAAAGGCAGTGAATGGAAGGCCAAGAAAATGTCAACAATACCCCCGTCGCAGCATACCTACGTACTCAGTGAATTTCCGCCTCAATAATATGACAATAATAATACAAGTATATGACGAGATTGATCATTCAATACCTGTTGATAAATTTGCTTTGAGGAACAGTAAAAGTAGGCATTTACCATAAACTTTTTATTACGACCAAATACCAAGTTTTGTCATTATCTGGACATAAACCAATGAGTTTGCCTATTCCCCATAAGATTAACATGAGAAAGAGTATGCAGGTTTACTGCTGTGAGAAACACATAAACTATGATTCGTTTAGCATAAACGTATGGATACCAACCACATGAAGCTAAACACAAAAATTTCATTCAAAATTGTTGATTAGTAAGGAAAATATTGATTTTTCCTTGTCCTCCTCAAGATTTGCATTGGAGCTCCTAAATAAATGTATTGTGTTTAGATTTTTTAATATCTCGGTAACCATTGGAGATAGAGAAATTTAAAAAAATCTAAACTGTTTAGTTTTTTGAGCTGATTCTAATGGTGAAAGATAAAATCTAAAATTACATATTAAATACGAAAAACCCCTAATTTTTGGGTACAAAACCCTCCCAAACTACCCGTTCCCATTGGCCGATATGTCTGATTTTCGAACTAGTCCGATAAAATGTAGGAATACACGTCTCTAACAAATTTGGTCTCGATCGGACCATTTTTACGAGAGTTATCTTGTCACACACACACACACACACACACACACACACACACACACACACACACACACACACACACACACACGCCAGCGTGCTGCGAGCGATCTCTTTTTTTCTACTCAACATCTTGAACCCACTGCCAGACTATCCTGACTATCCTTAAAATAAATTAAGCATTACGAGGGCTAATTATACTGTAAGATTATTAAGCACATTTATTTAATATTGAGTTGTTTAGCTTGAACAATGTTCAACTACATAAGTAGAGTGCTGATACTGTTCCGATAGGATCGAGTTGGTTCATAAATTGTCACACGCGATTAATAACCATGATTCGTAGAGCAGATGTGTTCAGTAACTAATCGAAATCGTGCATTTATATATTTTCCAAAAGGCATCAACTCCCGCGCCGCCGGTTTCTCAGACGATAAGTCCGTCAGAGACGACCGTGAGAAGGGGCCACCCAAAAAGTGTAATGGCGGTCTGGAATGGGACTCGGGACGCAAAAACCCCCAAAGTTGCGCAACTGGGTCGCCGCAAACGTAGTTGCCGCGGATTCCAGGCCTTCAGCACGCTACAAATCACATTTTCAATTAAACCTGTGTCTTTTTTCCTCTCCGAAACCCAGGAATTGCATCTGGTCCTATTGGGTGGTCATGGCAGGGTCATTGACTTCAACTTTGTCGGTTTTAGCGAATTTCCCAAAGGGAATAAGCTATTACCGCAGGTCTCATGGCAAGACTTAAGCACGGGGCCATGTATTTTTTTGTATTTAGGTGTGTATTTACAAATGCGCGGACGAGTTCGTAAACCAGACATATCGGTCAATGGGAAAGAGTAGTTTGGGGGGGGGGTTTGTACCCCAAAATGGGGTTTTATGCGTTTTTCACATGTAATTTTTAAACAATTATAATTTTATATTTCACCATTGGAATCAGCTTTAAAAACTACACAATAAAGTTCCTTAAAGTTTTTCTCTATCTCCAACGGTTACCGAGATATTAAAAAATCTAAACACAGTACGTTGTATCAGAGAGGAACGGATTATAAGTATAACGGTTATAAGTTTAGTATCCGTTCATCTATAGTTGTATTGTGGGGCTCCAATGTTAATCTTGTGGAGGATAGGGAAAAATTAATATTTCCCATACTAATCAATATTTTTCGATAAAACTTGATATTTAGCTTCATGTTGAGATCTATCCAGTTATGCCTAAAAATCATAGTTTATGTGTTTATCATGGCAGCAAACCTGCATACTCTTTTCCCATATTAATCATATAGTGAATAGGCAAACTCCTTTATTTATGGACAGATGTTGATGAAACTTGGTATAATTGGTAAAAATAAGAATTGTTTATGCTAGAAATTCCTACAGCATACTCTTTTCCCAAGTTAATTATATGGAAAATAGGAAAACTCCTTTATTTATGGACAGATGTTGATGAAAATTTGTAGAAATTGTCAAAATAAAAAAAAAATGCTATACCTATACCCTTAATGCCTACTTTAAGTGGTCCTCACAGCTGCAAACCTATATGCTCTTTCCCACGTTAATCTTATGAAGAATAGGCAAATAACTAACTTATGTATTTATCGACAGATATTGATAAAACTTGACATATAATATTATTATTAGATTATTTATTTGGAAATTCGCTGAGTACGCAGGTCTGCTGCGACGGGGGTATTTTGGTATGTGTGAATTTAGAGTAGGGTAATTTGTAGCATAATAATTAAAGCATTTTTATGAAAATAATACTTTCATTTTTCTACAAGGTATAGACAAAGTTAGTTAGTTAGTGAAATTGCAACAAACCCAGGTAGGTATTTTAAGCCAAGTATGAATGATTAATGAGTGTAAAATTATTGTGGAGCGATCTTAGTTTTGTTACTGATTGAGGCCAGAGATGAACGGATAGTATTTTATAATCCCTTACTCTTTGCTAAGGCTGACATGTTCCGCAGACAGACGGACTGTTAATTAGTAACCAAAAAACCAATGACATCTCTAATAAAGGACTTAA
>CM041786.1:124899574-124944115 GCA_023375725.1 Nephotettix cincticeps | reverse complement strand
CTCTCTCTCTCTCTCTCTCTCTCTCTCTCTCTCTCTCTCTGTCCAGTATCTGGTGCTTTACGAGGATACTTGTTTGTATGGTCACTTGTGGGAAATCGGTTATTTTTATCGCTATAAAAATTTTAATGAGAGAAAAATGTTACAAAAATATTTTTGAATCTTCCTTAGTTTGCCTCTCTTTGAAAATTTCATTTTTTATTTTCTGAAAATTTTGTCTTTATGGGGCTATAACGGTCACACTGAGAGAGGGCCTTATTAGGATATTAGAGAATGATTTTATGAGGCTATGTAAGAGAAAACTTTATGAGGATATGAGAGGGATTTGTGGGGCTATGTAAAAGTCAGATTCAATGTCAATTTGTGTTTTGGGAAATAAGAGAGAGAGTCTTATGGGGATATGGAGAGAGGGGTTTTATGGAACTATTAGAGAGGATTTTATAAGGATACCAGCTGTACCCGTTGTGGCTTCGCCCGCATTAAATTGAGATTTTAATGTACTGAATTTTCACGTTATAAAATGGACCTCCTAGGTGAGCGCACTGGTCTAGGAGTAGAGCGCGGGGCTTTGGTGCCCAAGGTCCCGGGTTCATATCCCGCCAATGACCGATGGTTTTTCGGTATGTGATAATGCCGCAACCCACACAGGGGTGCGCAAAAAGCCGCTACGGCTGAAATGCTTTGGAAGTAATCCGCCCCCTCCAATAAAAAAAATTGACCTCCTAGCTGTTTTAATGGTATGATCTGGTAAAAATAGACCTTATGTTTTAAAAACGACATATAAAGGCTATAAGTTTGTTTTGGTATAGGTTTAGTGTAGGAGTAGGTTTTTTTTGAGCCTCAAAGGGATTGTCTCCCTTGTTTTGGCTCAATACCGGGGAAATGCTCGACGCACGTACCTCTTTCCATTCCGGGAAAGGGGAACAGTGTGAAAACACCCCAGGAGCTCTGTTTACAGAGGTCCCTAATGTGGCAAAACATTAAAACCCCGGTGGTAGCACCACACAACTGTAATCGTTCCGAGCTATGAGCTCGGCTCATATGAGCACCTCATACGCAATGAGCTCATTGCGCCATCACAGTTAGTGGCCTCTATTCTGTATCAGAATATCTTACTTGTAGCCTTACTCAAGGCAACCGTCCCTTTTTTCCTTCGCAGTATGGACAATACGAAGTCGCTCACAGCCTTCCATTTTTCATCACCCTGCAACATCTTTCCCACAATGTTCTCAGGGGTCAGATCACCACCAACTGTGTTTGCAAGGGCAGTACGATCTTCTTGAAAATGACGGCACACAAAAAAGGTGTGGTACACATCATATTCGCTGTCTTCACAGTATCTGCACGTAGAAAAGTCTACTTTACCTATTCGGTGCAGATACAGGCGGAAATAACCATGCCCTGTCAGGAACTGAGTGAGATAGAAGTTTACCTCCCCATGGGTGCGGCAAATCCATGGCTTCAAGTTCCCAATGAGGCGCCATGTCCACCTTCCGGTTGTCCCCTCATCCCATCGACGCTGCCATGTGGCCATTGTTTAGCCACGAGCCAGCTCAGCTGCTTCAGCTCGTTCTACCACTGGCTCACGCACCCAGATAGTTTTCTTTTCTTGTGCTAGCAGATTAATTGGGATGGCTCCCGCAATCACCAGCACAGCTGCCTCAGAGACTGTTCGGTATGCAGACGCGACTCTGAGAGCACCTCGCCTCTGCACCGCAAACATGCGAGTTCGGTATTTCTTTACCTTTGTCGCATCAGCCCAAATCTCCGCTCCATAGAGCATTATCGCCTGTGCTGTAGTCATCAGTAGCCTCCGCTTTCCTTGTCTCGGTCCACCGACGTTTGCCATCAGTCTACCGAGATTCGAGGTCAGTTTTGCTGCTCTTTGGCATGCTCCACTGATGTGGTCCCAGTAGGTAAGCTTGTTGTCAAGCACTACCCCCAGGTACTTGGCTGTCCTCTGCGTTTGGATCACTTCGGAACCCACTCGCATCGAGATGATTGTAGGTATCCGTCGTCTCGTTAGCATAACAATCTCTGTTTTATAGACAGCCAGCCGAAGGCCGTGATCCTGCATCCAGCCCTCTACCGGACGCAAGACTTGATTTAGCCTGCATTGGGCCAACTGAGCGTCTCGTTCTGTTATGACTGTCGCCACATCTTTGGCATATCCTACCAGAAACACTCCATGTGGCATTTCAGTTTGAAACAAACCATCATAAGAAACATTCCAGAGATCCGGACCCAATACTGAACCCTGGGCTGCCCCAGAAGTGATGGTCTTGGTCACAACTCCCCGGTCCGTCTCATACAACAGTAGCCGATCTCTTAGGTAATCTCTCACCATTGTCAGAAGGTACCCAGGCGCCCTAAAAGTCCTCTCAAGTGCAACTAAGATGTCACACCACCGAGCCGAGTTGAATGCATTTTTCACATCAAGCGTTACCAGCAGCATAATTGGGCGTGCCGAATGACTCGCTTGATTTGCTCGCATCACAGAATCAACCACTTCTGAAATGGTGTTGAGTGTCCCTTTCGGAACCCATGTTGGTGATCCGAAAGATCCTCCGCCGCGCGAACAGCCTCGCCAATTCTTGGTTTCAACAACCTCTCCATCAGTTTTCCCGCCGTGTCCAGCATGCACAGTGGACGATACGACGATGGAGCGTCAGGTTGACCTCTTTTTTTGTTCAAAAGAACAAGCTTGGCCTGTTTCCAACGAGATGCAAAAACAACCACCTTCCAGCATATGTTGTACATATTCAGAAGTAGCTGAGGGCAGTATCTCACCGCCAACTTCAGCACCTCCGAGGGGACTCCATCTGGACCAGGGGTCTTGTTGTTCTTCATTAAGCTGACTGCTTCCTTCAATTCCTGATGCGTGAACGATGGGATTTCATCAACATCAACCTGTAAAGGTATGTTCTCTCTAACAGGATGATCCGGGAAGAGTCCATCCACAATTGTTCGTAATTTCTCAGCCTCCAAAGGCACATGCCCCTTTCCCTGTGCGAGTTTTCTCATGACCAGTTTGTATCCCTGTCCCCTGTCCCCCTGTTACTGTTCACGTCCTCGCACAGGGAGTTACAACAATGGGTCTTACTTTGTCTGATCGCTTTGACCAGTTCTCTTTTTGCTGCCTTGTACTGCTCTGACCGTTCTGCCGCTTCGGGTCTGTCCCGCGAGTGCTAAACCCATCGCCTGAGTCTCAGGCAGTTGCGCCGCAGCTGTGCAATGCTTTCGGTCCACCAGTACACTGGCTGCTTTCCTTTGCGTGCCTTTTTGTGGGGCATTGATGCATCGCACGCCTGGCGGATAAGACATGATGTCCTTTCCACGAGCGCTTCAGCATCCGCTCTATTCGGCTGATGCCCAAGAATCTGAGGGAAACCCCTTGCACCAGTCAACAGAACTTCTGCAAATCTCTGCTCGTCAATCCTCGCCAGGTTCCAACCAAGTCTGTGTTGGCGGCTGCAGACAAGCGGTTGTCTTCTTTCAGTCAGCTAAAAGGTGATGTACTCGTGGTCACTACCTGAGTAATCACCCATCACCTTCCAGCCAACTATTTGGGGAGCCAGACCATCCGAGGCAAGAATTACATCGGGAATTGACTCTCCATACCCAGGCCTCCGGTAGATCGGTGTGTTCCCTTCATTCAGTGTCAGCATACCCAGCCTTAATGCCATCTCCAACAGTAGTCACCCTCGAATGTCTGTGTGTGGCATTCCCCACTCAGCCGCCCTGGCATTGAAATCACTTCTCACGAAATTGTGGAATGCTGTCATTCGAGAAAAATTAACAGCTTACAAAGGTAACTCCTTTGCTAGTAATCCAGGAAAAAATTTCGCCATTCCCACTAGCCTCTACAGGAACTGTGCAGGGGTTTGGCACCCACAGCGCAGCCCATCTTGTGCGGTCAGGGAACCACAGTGGACCTTTGGGCCTGTAAGGCTCGCTCACGAAGAAAAGAGATATCTCCTTCTCCCGAACGATTTGGTCCACCAGGGAGTTTGCCGCAATACTCCCGTTTAGGTTTCCCTGCATGATTTTCAGTTCCCTCGCTCACTCTTCTTTCGTGAGACCAAAAGGTCTCTGAAAGCCCGGCAAGCACTACAACCTTGGATGTGGTCCGACGGCCTTCCGTCCGTTGCCCTCTTGCAGGGTTCACAGGAGGGTGCCTTATCACAAGAGGAGGGCTTATGACCGACACCTCCACACCTCCAACAATTTTCGCTCTGGTCAGGCACTTTACACCCTGTCCGAGTGTGGCCATGTTCCAGACAGCGGAAGCAGCGTGGAATCTCCACCCGGGGTCTGACCCAGCAGATCACCCAGCCAACCTTGATCCTGGCCATATGCAGAAGCTTCTGGCCAGTGGGGGCATCAAGGTCGACTACTGCAAGCCGCTGCTCCCGAGGATTGGGCCTTGCCAGAAAGACCTTGTAGTCTCCCAGCCCCTCTCCAAATTCTCGTTTGAGAACCACCTCGTCCTGCGTAGTGCATGAATCAAGATCCATGATCTCAACGTGAAGACGGGGAGTGACGCTTCTCACCCCATCCACCTCACCTAGCGTGGTTTTCACCGCCAGAGCAAAGTCTCCTTGACCACGTGCAGAGCCTAGCTCGATGAGCACACCTCCGTCATTAGTCTTACGCAGTCGTCGGACCTCCACACCTGAGGTCTCATGTTGGATGTCCCGCCGCAGCTTACTCACAACGTCAGCGTAAGACCTTCCATGGCCTGGTTTGATGATGAGGGCGTGCCTCATACTCCCACCAGAGCCGGTCCTTTTTGCCCCTTAGAAGACTTCCTGACCCTTCACTCTTAGGGACACCCCTAGCAAGCGTGTCAGTTGCCTTATGGGCAGCAGCCTGCTTCTTCTTTTCTCTCCTTCTGGCTTACTTGGACCTCACCTCAGTGAAGACCTCATCAGCCGTTCCAGAGGGAACAGATTCCCTAGCCAAGGTCTGGACTTGGAGGCTCCCGCCTGCTTTCGCTGGCGTTTCTGGAGCCCCCTTATCCTTCTCCTTGCTTTTCCCCTTCTTAGGGGGTGGGGAGGTCATTGTAGCCGTCTCCACTCCCTTTGCTCCCTCCTCAAAGTTCGGAGACGATGTCCGTTGCCGTTTCTTCAACTGCCCCTTTGGAGGTGACCTCAAGGCCTTGCCCACAACCCGGCGTTCGTCTTTGAGAGCAGACAGCCGGGTTTTACGGCACCATTTTCATAGTGCTGAGGGCTTCCTCGATTTCTGCGATGGCATTTGCGAATGCTCTTCTGGACGGACATCAGGTCATGCAGCCGCTTCAAAGCCTCCTCAATGACCGTGATCTGCTCCCCCTCAGCAATATCACAGTCATCAACTTGCCTCCTGATGACGTCTGTATCCGAGTCAGCCGCCGTTAGAGGTGGTGAGGCTTCCCATGGGCCTCTTAGTGTAGGAGTAGGTATAGTATAGGTGTAGTTGTAGGGGTAGGTGTTGTGTATATATCCTTATGCCTGCCTCGATTACCTTAATTAATTTTTCTAAGTGTCCAATGGTTTTAAAAGCATACCCGAGAGTACCCCGAAGAGTACCCTCGGAGCTGATAAAGAAGTTTCCTTCTTACGGATTGCTCGTTTACGAGCAAATCCGTTGTCGTCAATCGGCTCGATTCTCTTGCTCCATCTGGACTTCGGTAGTTGTTTGCTGCATAATGTGCTGTTAATTTGATGTAGGTGAAGGTTGTCGGCGTCGGAGTATCACCAAAATGAGGCGTAATAAGAACTCATAAACAGGTTGAGCGAATGTATTTTGACCTATCCTCTCATGACCAAACCGAAACAAACAGTTTTAAATAACAATTAAGATGTTGCCTAGCAACGTGTCAGCTGGTCGCCGCGTACATATTTTTAAAAACTACAATATTTAGGTAATCAGCTGAATATTTAAATAAAATAGCAGAAAAACTCATCTGAATTTCACATATGCTGGAAATACAATGACAAATCAAAACAATACTTCTTCCATTTCATTAACACATCATGCCATAAAAAAATGTACCTTGATCTATCTGTAATTTTTGAAGAAACTAACTATGGAGAAAAATAAACACATTATTAAAATGTAAGTTAAATAATTATAAAGTAAATAATAAAAAAAATAATAAAATAATAATGTAAATAATTAATTACAAGTATAAAGAATGACTAGCATGTAAGGCACTAATTCCATATTCGTGCTAATCGTCATTCTAAGCAGATAGTTCTCTGCTTAACTAATTACTTAACTGAAATAGTAAGATGACAGTTTTTAATATTAAACTAAACATTTTAACCAACAATAAGTTATATAATCACAAAGAAATAATCTAAATATTAAAAAGTCGTGTTAGTTACACTGCTTATAACTGAAGAACTGCTGGAGCGACTTTAATGATCTTTGATTTTTTGGATTCGTCTCTGCTCCGGCCATGTTTTAGGCATATTGCCTAAACTCTCCATAAGTTTAATTAGATTCCATTTTATGGAGTTTTCAATTTCCAATGTTATGGGAGAAAAGTTATCCTTATGGGAGATAAGTTTGTTTGAAAAATATCTACAATCAAAACATTTGCTTTCTAAAGCTGTTAGTTTATTTTCCATTTCAATGTGATTTGCTATTCAATGCCTTCTGTATCAGTCGTAAATTTAAAACTATAATTTAAATAAATATTGTAAAACATGAAATTAAAAACGGAGCCGGTTGAGTCGGAAGTCGTCTGCCGTACGTTAATACAAATTATTGATTTGGCTTTTAGTATTTTGAATTATTAATTAATTATTAGTATTATTAATCGCTAAAAACTCTGATTTCATCTTTACCGCACCATCGATATGATATAACTATTTTAAAAGCATAATAATTATATTATAATATAATAGAAAAAGTAATAACCAATTAATTGTTAACGATTAATATAATTTAGTTTTGACACTAAAAAAAATGTTTTGCCATGTTATTCAAAAAGTCATTAAATTACAGGATAACACAGATATAATTTACGAAAATATGGTCACAAAATGCTATACTATTGATTTGAAAATTTATTATTTAAGTAATATGTAAATAGATAACAAACATGTAAAAACGCATATGTAATCATGCAAATACCAAGAAATTATCGTACAGTTCTCGAAACACTAATAGACATTAGTTTTCATAATTTCAATAAAAAGTCGCGTAATTGAATGAAAAGGTATTCTTCAAGAAATCCGTACCACTGTCCACTACACACTCACCGTGTGCTCAGTGCCCACAAAGCACCATGAGGCCACTTTATTCTCTCCAAATTCAAATGGACCAATCAGCATTCATATCCCCACAAGGCCCTCTCTTCTGGGAGAGAGAAAACTGCAGTCAGCGCAGCCCTGGTGGGCTCTCTGCCGAACTAAGTAAATGGACCTATGGTGACTTGAGGGGCTATAGTCGTTTTCACCAAAAGTGGACAAAATATGCATCCTAGATGTCTGTACAGTGTGTTCCACCCGAAAATTGAGCATGGTCCTTATGAGGATATCCCCACAAGGACCAATAGCCCCACAAGTGACCACTGGGTCCACTGGATATCCCCACAAGTGACCAGATACTGGACCTCGTCTCTGCTCGGTCATGCTTATTCAGTTTCCATAAGTTTAATTAGTTTCCATTTTATGGCGTTTTAAATTTATAATGTTAACCTTATGGGAAATAATTTTGTTTACAATCAAAACATTTTATTTCCACACCTTCAACTGTTGGTTTACTTTCCATTAGCAATGCAATTTGCTATTCAATGCCCTCTGTATCAATTTTCAATTTATAACTATAAAGTAAATAAATACTGTACAAAATGAACAGTTTTACTTGCCACGTTGATACTTTACAGTTTTTGGGGTTTATGTACCTATTTTTTATTCCGTGTCCAATTAAATGTTATTTTAATAAATTCCATAGTTAAAATTACATATATAAACCAAAGTCGTCTTAGATGCACCATTTATAACTCGAGAAACGGCTGGACCGATTTGAATGATCTTTGATTTTTTGGATTCATCTCTGCTAGGCTCTTCTTAAGGCATATTAAGTTTCTATAAGTTTCATAATAATTGTCAATTTTATGGCGTTTTCAATTTCTAATGTTAACCTTATAGGGAATAAGTTTGTTTACAAATGTTATACAATCAAAACATTTGATTTTAAAAGCTATAGTTTTTGGTTTACTTTCCATTAGCAATGTGATTTGCTATTCAATGCCTTCTGAATCAATCGTTAATTTGAAACTATTATGTAAATAAATACTGTACAAAATGAACAGTTTTTTGGGTTTATGTATCTATTTTTTATTTCGTGTTTAATTAAATGTCATATGTTAATTAGTGCCATAGTTAAAAATTACATCTAAATATATGAAACACAAGTTGTGTTAGTTACAACATTTATAGCTTGAGAAGGCTGGACCGATTTTAAAGATCTTAGGTTTGTTATCCGTCTCTGCTTCGAGCAGGCTATAGGCAGTTCAGTTTTGTTTTCAATCTTAGAGCTAAGCCCCACTGGCCTTTACAGTTTGTATATGTTAAGTGTATGGGGCAAAGGCGTGATGCATTTTGATCATATGCATACATCAATAATGTGAATATTTTATTAACAACTGATTTTGTGTTGCTTTATTTTCACCCGTCGACAGCTAATGTCATTGTGCGTCATTCCCGGTGAATGTTTGTGATTGTATTGAAAATAAACATTTATAGATTTATAGCATTTATACTGGTTGCTTTGTTTACCAGACTGTAACAATAAATTTGCATTTTTTATTTGTGTGAGTGTGATTATTGATTATAAAATTAAGCGAGTATTTATACTTGCTTATTTATATGGTCATAATAAATATGACCATAATATGCTACGTTATTATTGGAACAAATTTCTCCAGTATTTATTGAAACAGTTATTCAAAAAGTCATTAAACTACAGGATAACACAGATATAATTTACGTTAAATATGGTCACAAAAAATTGATTGAAAATTTAATATTTAAGTAATATGTAAATAGATAACAAACATGTAAAAACGCATATTTAATTATGAAACACTAATATAGATTAGTTTTCATAATTTTAATAAAAAGTTATGTAATTGAATGATTATTCTTCAAGAAATCCATACCACTGCCCACTACACACTCACCATGTGCTCAGTGCCCACAAAGCACCATGAGGCCACTTTATTCTCTCCAAATTCAAATGGACCAATCAGCATTCATATCCCCACAAGGCCCTCTCTTCTGGGAGAGAGAAAACTGCAGTCAGCGCAGCCCTGGTGGGCTCTCTGCCGAACTAAGCAAGTGGACCTATGGTGACTTGAGGGGCTATAGTCGTTTTCAACAAAAGTGGGCAAAATATGCATCCTAGATGTCCGTACAGTGTGTTCCACCCGAAAATGGAGCATGGTCCTTATGAGGATATCCCCACAAGGACCAATAGCCCCACAAGTGACCACTGGGTCCACTGGATATCCCCACAAGTGACCAGATACTGGACCTCTCTCTCTCTCTCTCTCTCTCTCTCTCTCTCTCTCTCTCTCTCTCTCTCTCTCTCTCTCTCTCTCTCTCAGTCTTATTTAATGGATAGAAATCAAAGGCTTAGAACTGGTAAAGGTTCAGTTTCAGAATGGAAATGTAATTCAGTAGGTGTGCCACAAGGTTCGACCTTGTCGGCTTTGTTATTTTCATTATATGTTAATAGAATTTGTGACAATCTTATATTTACAAAGTCTATGCTTTATGCTGATGACTTACAGCTATATATACATGCTCCAGTAAAAGATGTAAATAATGCTATAGATATGTTAAATACTGACTTGAGCACTTTACTTGAATGGTGTAGGGAACATGGATTAAAGTTAAATATAAATAAATGTAAGCCAATGATTTTAGGCACTAGTAGAATAATAAATACTTTAAACATGGAAATTTTACCCAAGGTAGTTATCGATAATACGAATTTAGAATACGAAACTTCGTTTAAAAATTTGGGCTTACGAATAGTCAATAATTTATCATGGTCTGAACAAGTTAATCATATTCATAAGAAGGTATATCAGTGTTTGTACCAGTTTAGACGCTTGTGTTTTAATCCCTCTGAAAAATTGAGAAAAACATTAATTTTATCTTTAGTTTTTCCTTTTTTTGATTATGCTAGTGTAGCCTTTTGCGATATCAATAATACATTGTTGACTAAACTTCAAAGAGCACAAAATGCGTGTATTAGATTTATATTTCGACTGCAGCTACACGAACATGTAACTGAATATTACAAGAGATTAGGTGTTTTAAAAGTCAAAGAGCGTATTGAATATAACATTCTTACTTTAGCGTATAAGACTCTACAAAGACAAGAACCATTGTATTTATTTGAGAAATATAGGTATTTAAGAGATGTACATCTTAGAGAGACACGTTTTGGTGAAAACATTTTGCAATTTCCCATACATAAGACAGTGATATATACTAACTCATTCCATGTTCAATCTGTTCGCTTATTAAATTCCCTCAATGATGAAATTAAAAATTGTAATAGTGAAACAATATTTGCAAAAAGACTTAAACAAAGTTTATTAAATAGGTATAATGTTTAAGTTGTTTTATAAGTTTTATTTTATAGGATGTAAGCAATTAGTTAGGATAATAATCTTGATTGTAAAAACTTTATGTGAAAAGAAGAACAAAAGACTTTTTTAGAAATTAAGTGCTGACCACAACTGTGTATATATATTTGTATATGTATTGTTGTACCTGTCGTAGTGGAAGATTGGACCTTGGGTCTAAACTACGGCAGGGGGTAAATAAACAAATGTCAAATGTCAAATGTCTCTCTCTCTCTCTCTCTCTCTCTCTCTCTCTCTCTCTCTCTCTCTCTCTGTCCAGTATCTGGTGCTTTACGAGGATACTTGTTTGTATGGTCACTTGTGGGAAATCGGTTATTTTTATCGCTATAAAAATTTTAATGAGAGAAAAATGTTACAAAAATATTTTTGAATCTTCCTTAGTTTGCCTCTCTTTGAAAATTTCATTTTTTATTTTCTGAAAATTTTGTCTTTATGGGGCTATAACGGTCACACTGAGAGAGGGCCTTATTAGGATATTAGAGAATGATTTTATGAGGCTATGTAAGAGAAAACTTTATGAGGATATGAGAGGGATTTGTGGGGCTATGTAAAAGTCAGATTCAATGTCAATTTGTGTTTTGGGAAATAAGAGAGAGAGTCTTATGGGGATATGGAGAGAGGGGTTTTATGGAACTATTAGAGAGGATTTTATAAGGATACCAGCTGTACCCGTTGTGGCTTCGCCCGCATTAAATTGAGATTTTAATGTACTGAATTTTCACGTTATAAAATGGACCTCCTAGGTGAGCGCACTGGTCTAGGAGTAGAGCGCGGGGCTTTGGTGCCCAAGGTCCCGGGTTCATATCCCGCCAATGACCGATGGTTTTTCGGTATGTGATAATGCCGCAACCCACACAGGGGTGCGCAAAAAGCCGCTACGGCTGAAATGCTTTGGAAGTAATCCGCCCCCTCCAATAAAAAAAATTGACCTCCTAGCTGTTTTAATGGTATGATCTGGTAAAAATAGACCTTATGTTTTAAAAACGACATATAAAGGCTATAAGTTTGTTTTGGTATAGGTTTAGTGTAGGAGTAGGTTTTTTTTGAGCCTCAAAGGGATTGTCTCCCTTGTTTTGGCTCAATACCGGGGAAATGCTCGACGCACGTACCTCTTTCCATTCCGGGAAAGGGGAACAGTGTGAAAACACCCCAGGAGCTCTGTTTACAGAGGTCCCTAATGTGGCAAAACATTAAAACCCCGGTGGTAGCACCACACAACTGTAATCGTTCCGAGCTATGAGCTCGGCTCATATGAGCACCTCATACGCAATGAGCTCATTGCGCCATCACAGTTAGTGGCCTCTATTCTGTATCAGAATATCTTACTTGTAGCCTTACTCAAGGCAACCGTCCCTTTTTTCCTTCGCAGTATGGACAATACGAAGTCGCTCACAGCCTTCCATTTTTCATCACCCTGCAACATCTTTCCCACAATGTTCTCAGGGGTCAGATCACCACCAACTGTGTTTGCAAGGGCAGTACGATCTTCTTGAAAATGACGGCACACAAAAAAGGTGTGGTACACATCATATTCGCTGTCTTCACAGTATCTGCACGTAGAAAAGTCTACTTTACCTATTCGGTGCAGATACAGGCGGAAATAACCATGCCCTGTCAGGAACTGAGTGAGATAGAAGTTTACCTCCCCATGGGTGCGGCAAATCCATGGCTTCAAGTTCCCAATGAGGCGCCATGTCCACCTTCCGGTTGTCCCCTCATCCCATCGACGCTGCCATGTGGCCATTGTTTAGCCACGAGCCAGCTCAGCTGCTTCAGCTCGTTCTACCACTGGCTCACGCACCCAGATAGTTTTCTTTTCTTGTGCTAGCAGATTAATTGGGATGGCTCCCGCAATCACCAGCACAGCTGCCTCAGAGACTGTTCGGTATGCAGACGCGACTCTGAGAGCACCTCGCCTCTGCACCGCAAACATGCGAGTTCGGTATTTCTTTACCTTTGTCGCATCAGCCCAAATCTCCGCTCCATAGAGCATTATCGCCTGTGCTGTAGTCATCAGTAGCCTCCGCTTTCCTTGTCTCGGTCCACCGACGTTTGCCATCAGTCTACCGAGATTCGAGGTCAGTTTTGCTGCTCTTTGGCATGCTCCACTGATGTGGTCCCAGTAGGTAAGCTTGTTGTCAAGCACTACCCCCAGGTACTTGGCTGTCCTCTGCGTTTGGATCACTTCGGAACCCACTCGCATCGAGATGATTGTAGGTATCCGTCGTCTCGTTAGCATAACAATCTCTGTTTTATAGACAGCCAGCCGAAGGCCGTGATCCTGCATCCAGCCCTCTACCGGACGCAAGACTTGATTTAGCCTGCATTGGGCCAACTGAGCGTCTCGTTCTGTTATGACTGTCGCCACATCTTTGGCATATCCTACCAGAAACACTCCATGTGGCATTTCAGTTTGAAACAAACCATCATAAGAAACATTCCAGAGATCCGGACCCAATACTGAACCCTGGGCTGCCCCAGAAATGATGGTCTTGGTCACAACTCCCCGGTCCGTCTCATACAACAGTAGCCGATCTCTTAGGTAATCTCTCACCATTGTCAGAAGGTACCCAGGCGCCCTAAAAGTCCTCTCAAGTGCAACTAAGATGTCACACCACCGAGCCGAGTTGAATGCATTTTTCACATCAAGCGTTACCAGCAGCATAATTGGGCGTGCCGAATGACTCGCTTGATTTGCTCGCATCACAGAATCAACCACTTCTGAAATGGTTTTGAGTGTCCCTTTCGGAACCCATGTTGGTGATCCGAAAGATCCTCCGCCGCGCGAACAGCCTCGCCAATTCTTGGTTTCAACAACCTCTCCATCAGTTTTCCCGCCGTGTCCAGCATGCACAGTGGACGATACGACGATGGAGCGTCAGGTTGGCCTCTAATTTTGTTCAAAAGAACAAGCTTGGCCTGTTTCCAACGAGATGCAAAAACAACCACCTTCCAGCATATGTTGTACATATTCAGAAGTAGCTGAGGGCAGTATCTCACCGCCAACTTCAGCACCTCCGAGGGGACTCCATCTGGACCAGGGGTCTTGTTGTTCTTCATTAAGCTGACTGCTTCCTTCAATTCCTGATGCGTGAACGATGGGATTTCATCAACATCAACCTGTAAAGGTATGTTCTCTCTAACAGGATGATCCGGGAAGAGTCCATCCACAATTGTTCGTAATTTCTCAGCCTCCAAAGGCACATGCCCCTTTCCCTGTGCGAGTTTTCTCGTGACCAGTTTGTATCCCTGTCCCCCTGTTACTGTTCACGTCCTCGCACAGGGAGTTACAACAATGGGTCTTACTTTGTCTGATCGCTTTGACCAGTTCTCTTTTTGCTGCCTTGTACTGCTCTGACCGTTCTGCCGCTTCGGGTCTGTCCCGCGAGTGCTAAACCCATCGCCTGAGTCTCAGGCAGTTGCGCCGCAGCTGTGCAATGCTTTCGGTCCACCAGTACACTGGCTGCTTTCCTTTGCGTGCCTTTTTGTGGGGCATTGATGCATCGCACGCCTGGCGGATAAGACATGATGTCCTTTCCACGAGCGCTTCAGCATCCGCTCTATTCGGCTGATGCCCAAGAATCTGAGGGAAACCCCTTGCACCAGTCAACAGAACTTCTGCAAATCTCTGCTCGTCAATCCTCGCCAGGTTCCAACCAAGTCTGTGTTGGCGGCTGCAGACAAGCGGTTGTCTTCTTTCAGTCAGCTAAAAGGTGATGTACTCGTGGTCACTACCTGAGTAATCACCCATCACCTTCCAGCCAACTATTTGGGGAGCCAGACCATCCGAGGCAAGAATTACATCGGGAATTGACTCTCCATACCCAGGCCTCCGGTAGATCGGTGTGTTCCCTTCATTCAGTGTCAGCATACCCAGCCTTAATGCCATCTCCAACAGTAGTCACCCTCGAATGTCTGTGTGTGGCATTCCCCACTCAGCCGCCCTGGCATTGAAATCACTTCTCACGAAATTGTGGAATGCTGTCATTCGAGAAAAATTAACAGCTTACAAAGGTAACTCCTTTGCTAGTAATCCAGGAAAAAATTTCGCCATTCCCACTAGCCTCTACAGGAACTGTGCAGGGGTTTGGCACCCACAGCGCAGCCCATCTTGTGCGGTCAGGGAACCACAGTGGACCTTTGGGCCTGTAAGGCTCGCTCACGAAGAAAAGAGATATCTCCTTCTCCCGAACGATTTGGTCCACCAGGGAGTTTGCCGCAATACTCCCGTTTAGGTTTCCCTGCATGATTTTCAGTTCCCTCGCTCACTCTTCTTTCGTGAGACCAAAAGGTCTCTGAAAGCCCGGCAAGCACTACAACCTTGGATGTGGTCCGACGGCCTTCCGTCCGTTGCCCTCTTGCAGGGTTCACAGGAGGGTGCCTTATCACAAGAGGAGGGCTTATGACCGACACCTCCACACCTCCAACAATTTTCGCTCTGGTCAGGCACTTTACACCCTGTCCGAGTGTGGCCATGTTCCAGACAGCGGAAGCAGCGTGGAATCTCCACCCGGGGTCTGACCCAGCAGATCACCCAGCCAACCTTGATCCTGGCCATATGCAGAAGCTTCTGGCCAGTGGGGGCATCAAGGTCGACTACTGCAAGCCGCTGCTCCCGAGGATTGGGCCTTGCCAGAAAGACCTTGTAGTCTCCCAGCCCCTCTCCAAATTCTCGTTTGAGAACCACCTCGTCCTGCGTAGTGCATGAATCAAGATCCATGATCTCAACGTGAAGACGGGGAGTGACGCTTCTCACCCCATCCACCTCACCTAGCGTGGTTTTCACCGCCAGAGCAAAGTCTCCTTGACCACGTGCAGAGCCTAGCTCGATGAGCACACCTCCGTCATTAGTCTTACGCAGTCGTCGGACCTCCACACCTGAGGTCTCAGGTTGGATGTCCCGCCGCAGCTTACTCACAACGTCAGCGTAAGACCTTCCATGGCCTGGTTTGATGATGAGGGCGTGCCTCATACTCCCACCAGAGCCGGTCCTTTTTGCCCCTTAGAAGACTTCCTGACCCTTCACTCTTAGGGACACCCCTAGCAAGCGTGTCAGTTGCCTTATGGGCAGCAGCCTGCTTCTTCTTTTCTCTCCTTCTGGCTTACTTGGACCTCACCTCAGTGAAGACCTCATCAGCCGTTCCAGAGGGAACAGATTCCCTAGCCAAGGTCTGGACTTGGAGGCTCCCGCCTGCTTTCGCTGGCGTTTCTGGAGCCCCCTTATCCTTCTCCTTGCTTTTCCCCTTCTTAGGGGGTGGGGAGGTCATTGTAGCCGTCTCCACTCCCTTTGCTCCCTCCTCAAAGTTCGGAGACGATGTCCGTTGCCGTTTCTTCAACTGCCCCTTTGGAGGTGACCTCAAGGCCTTGCCCACAACCCGGCGTTCGTCTTTGAGAGCAGACAGCCGGGTTTTACGGCACCATTTTCATAGTGCTGAGGGCTTCCTCGATTTCTGCGATGGCCGTCCGAGCATTATTGCGAATGCTCTTCTGGACGGACATCAGGTCATGCAGCCGCTTCAAAGCCTCCTCAATGACCGTGATCTGCTCCCCCTCAGCAATATCACAGTCATCAACTTGCCTCCTGATGACGTCTGTATCCGAGTCAGCCGCCGTTAGAGGTGGTGAGGCTTCCCATGGGCCTCTTAGTGTAGGAGTAGGTATAGTATAGGTGTAGTTGTAGGGGTAGGTGTTGTGTATATATCCTTATGCCTGCCTCGATTACCTTAATTAATTTTTCTAAGTGTCCAATGGTTTTAAAAGCATACCCGAGAGTACCCCGAAGAGTACCCTCGGAGCTGATAAAGAAGTTTCCTTCTTACGGATTGCTCGTTTACGAGCAAATCCGTTGTCGTCAATCGGCTCGATTCTCTTGCTCCATCTGGACTTCGGTAGTTGTTTGCTGCATAATGTGCTGTTAATTTGATGTAGGTGAAGGTTGTCGGCGTCGGAGTATCACCAAAATGAGGCGTAATAAGAACTCATAAACAGGTTGAGCGAATGTATTTTGACCTATCCTCTCATGACCAAACCGAAACAAACAGTTTTAAATAACAATTAAGATGTTGCCTAGCAACGTGTCAGCTGGTCGCCGCGTACATATTTTTAAAAACTACAATATTTAGGTAATCAGCTGAATATTTAAATAAAATAGCAGAAAAACTCATCTGAATTTCACATATGCTGGAAATACAATGACAAATCAAAACAATACTTCTTCCATTTCATTAACACATCATGCCATAAAAAAATGTACCTTGATCTATCTGTAATTTTTGAAGAAACTAACTATGGAGAAAAATAAACACATTATTAAAATGTAAGTTAAATAATTATAAAGTAAATAATAAAAAAATAATAAAATAATAATGTAAATAATTAATTACAAGTATAAAGAATGACTAGCATGTAAGGCACTAATTCCATATTCGTGCTAATCGTCATTCTAAGCAGATAGTTCTCTGCTTAACTAATTACTTAACTGAAATAGTAAGATGACAGTTTTTAATATTAAACTAAACATTTTAACCAACAATAAGTTATATAATCACAAAGAAATAATCTAAATATTAAAAAGTCGTGTTAGTTACACTGCTTATAACTGAAGAACTGCTGGAGCGACTTTAATGATCTTTGATTTTTTGGATTCGTCTCTGCTCCGGCCATGTTTTAGGCATATTGCCTAAACTCTCCATAAGTTTAATTAGATTCCATTTTATGGAGTTTTCAATTTCCAATGTTATGGGAGAAAAGTTATCCTTATGGGAGATAAGTTTGTTTGAAAAATATCTACAATCAAAACATTTGCTTTCTAAAGCTGTTAGTTTATTTTCCATTTCAATGTGATTTGCTATTCAATGCCTTCTGTATCAGTCGTAAATTTAAAACTATAATTTAAATAAATATTGTAAAACATGAAATTAAAAACGGAGCCGGTTGAGTCGGAAGTCGTCTGCCGTACGTTAATACAAATTATTGATTTGGCTTTTAGTATTTTGAATTATTAATTAATTATTAGTATTATTAATCGCTAAAAACTCTGATTTCATCTTTACCGCACCATCGATATGATATAACTATTTTAAAAGCATAATAATTATATTATAATATAATAGAAAAAGTAATAACCAATTAATTGTTAACGATTAATATAATTTAGTTTTGACACTAAAAAAAATGTTTTGCCATGTTATTCAAAAAGTCATTAAATTACAGGATAACACAGATATAATTTACGAAAATATGGTCACAAAATGCTATACTATTGATTTGAAAATTTATTATTTAAGTAATATGTAAATAGATAACAAACATGTAAAAACGCATATGTAATCATGCAAATACCAAGAAATTATCGTACAGTTCTCGAAACACTAATAGACATTAGTTTTCATAATTTCAATAAAAAGTCGCGTAATTGAATGAAAAGGTATTCTTCAAGAAATCCGTACCACTGTCCACTACACACTCACCGTGTGCTCAGTGCCCACAAAGCACCATGAGGCCACTTTATTCTCTCCAAATTCAAATGGACCAATCAGCATTCATATCCCCACAAGGCCCTCTCTTCTGGGAGAGAGAAAACTGCAGTCAGCGCAGCCCTGGTGGGCTCTCTGCCGAACTAAGTAAAATGGACCTATGGTGACTTGAGGGGCTATAGTCGTTTTCACCAAAAGTGGACAAAATATGCATCCTAGATGTCTGTACAGTGTGTTCCACCCGAAAATTGAGCATGGTCCTTATGAGGATATCCCCACAAGGACCAATAGCCCCACAAGTGACCACTGGGTCCACTGGATATCCCCACAAGTGACCAGATACTGGACCTCTCTCTCTCTCTCTCTCTCTCTCTCTCTCTCTCTCTCTCTCTCTCTCTCTCTCTCTCTCTCTGTCCAGTATCTGGTGCTTTACGAGGATACTTGTTTGTATGGTCACTTGTGGGAAATCGGTTATTTTTATCGCTATAAAAATTTTAATGAGAGAAAAATGTTACAAAAATATTTTTGAATCTTCCTTAGTTTGCCTCTCTTTGAAAATTTCATTTTTTATTTTCTGAAAATTTTGTCTTTATGGGGCTATAACGGTCACACTGAGAGAGGGCCTTATTAGGATATTAGAGAATGATTTTATGAGGCTATGTAAGAGAAAACTTTATGAGGATATGAGAGGGATTTGTGGGGCTATGTAAAAGTCAGATTCAATGTCAATTTGTGTTTTGGGAAATAAGAGAGAGAGTCTTATGGGGATATGGAGAGAGGGGTTTTATGGAACTATTAGAGAGGATTTTATAAGGATACCAGCTGTACCCGTTGTGGCTTCGCCCGCATTAAATTGAGATTTTAATGTACTGAATTTTCACGTTATAAAATGGACCTCCTAGGTGAGCGCACTGGTCTAGGAGTAGAGCGCGGGGCTTTGGTGCCCAAGGTCCCGGGTTCATATCCCGCCAATGACCGATGGTTTTTCGGTATGTGATAATGCCGCAACCCACACAGGGGTGCGCAAAAAGCCGCTACGGCTGAAATGCTTTGGAAGTAATCCGCCCCCTCCAATAAAAAAAATTGACCTCCTAGCTGTTTTAATGGTATGATCTGGTAAAAATAGACCTTATGTTTTAAAAACGACATATAAAGGCTATAAGTTTGTTTTGGTATAGGTTTAGTGTAGGAGTAGGTTTTTTTTGAGCCTCAAAGGGATTGTCTCCCTTGTTTTGGCTCAATACCGGGGAAATGCTCGACGCACGTACCTCTTTCCATTCCGGGAAAGGGGAACAGTGTGAAAACACCCCAGGAGCTCTGTTTACAGGTCCCTAATGTGGCAAAACATTAAAACCCCGGTGGTAGCACCACACAACTGTAATCGTTCCGAGCTATGAGCTCGGCTCAAATGAGCACCTCATACGCAATGAGCTCATTGCGCCATCACAGTTAGTGGCCTCTATTCTGTATCAGAATATCTTACTTGTAGCCTTACTCAAGGCAACCGTCCCTTTTTTCCTTCGCAGTATGGACAATACGAAGTCGCTCACAGCCTTCCATTTTTCATCACCCTGCAACATCTTTCCCACAATGTTCTCAGGGGTCAGATCACCACCAACTGTGTTTGCAAGGGCAGTACGATCTTCTTGAAAATGACGGCACACAAAAAAGGTGTGGTACACATCATATTCGCTGTCTTCACAGTATCTGCACGTAGAAAAGTCTACTTTACCTATTCGGTGCAGATACACCATGCCCTGTCAGGAACTGAGTGAGATAGAAGTTTACCTCCCCATGGGTGCGGCAAATCCATGGCTTCAAGTTCCCAATGAGGCGCCATGTCCACCTTCCGGTTGTCCCATCATCCATCGACGCTGCCATGTGGCCATTGTTTAGCCACGAGCCAGCTCAGCTGCTTCAGCTCGTTCTACCACTGGCTCACGCACCCAGATAGTTTTCTTTTCTTGTGCTAGCAGATTAATTGGGATGGCTCCCGCAATCACCAGCACAGCTGCCTCAGAGACTGTTCGGTATGCAGACGCGACTCTGAGAGCACCTCGCCTCTGCACCGCAAACATGCGAGTTCGGTATTTCTTTACCTTTGTCGCATCAGCCCAAATCTCCGCTCCATAGAGCATTATCGCCTGTGCTGTAGTCATCAGTAGCCTCCGCTTTCCTTGTCTCGGTCCACCGACGTTTGCCATCAGTCTACCGAGATTCGAGGTCAGTTTTGCTGCTCTTTGGCATGCTCCACTGATGTGGTCCCAGTAGGTAAGCTTGTTGTCAAGCACTACCCCCAGGTACTTGGCTGTCCTCTGCGTTTGGATCACTTCGGAACCCACTCGCATCGAGATGATTGTAGGTATCCGTCGTCTCGTTAGCATAACAATCTCTGTTTTATAGACAGCCAGCCGAAGGCCGTGATCCTGCATCCAGCCCTCTACCGGACGCAAGACTTGATTTAGCCTGCATTGGGCCAACTGAGCGTCTCGTTCTGTTATGACTGTCGCCACATATTTGGCATATCCTACCAGAAACACTCCATGTGGCATTTCAGTTTGAAACAAACCATCATAAGAAACATTCCAGAGATCCGGACCAATACTGAACCCTGGGCTGCAGAAGTGATGGTCTGGTCACAACTCCCCGGTCCGTCTCATATAACAGTTGCCGATCTCTTAGGTAATCTCTCACCATTGTCAGAAGGTACCCAGGCACCCTGAAAGTCCTCTAATGCAACTAAGATGTCACACCACCGAGCCGAGTTGAATGCATTTTTCACATCAAGCGTTACCAGCAGCTTTGGGCGTGCCGAATGACTCGCTTGATTTGCTCGCATTACAGAATCAACCACTTCTGAAATGGTGTTGAGTGTCCCTTTCGGACCATGTTGGTGATCCGAAAGATCCTCCGCCGCGCGAACAGCCTCGCCAATTCTTGGTTTCAACAACCTCTCATCAGTTTTCCCGCCGTGTCTAGCATGCACAGTGGACGCCGATGTCAGTTGAATGCATTTTTCACATCAAGCGTTCTCACCGCCAACTTCAGCACCTCCGAGGGGACTCCATCTGGACCAGGGGTCTTGTTGTTCTTCATTAAGCTGACTGCTTCCTTCAATTCCTGATGCGTGAACGATGGGATTTCATCAACATCAACCTGTAAAGGTATGTTCTCTCTAACAGGATGATCCGGGAAGAGTCCATCCACAATTGTTCGTAATTTCTCAGCCTCCAAAGGCACATGCCCCTTTCCCTGTGCGAGTTTTCTCATGACCAGTTTGTATCCCTGTCCCCTGTCCCCCTGTTACTGTTCACGTCCTCGCACAGGGAGTTACAACAATGGGTCTTACTTTGTCTGATCGCTTTGACCAGTTCTCTTTTTGCTGCCTTGTACTGCTCTGACCGTTCTGCCGCTTCGGGTCTGTCCCGCGAGTGCTAAAACCATCGCCTGAGTCTCAGGCAGTTGCGCCGCAGCTGTGCAATGCTTTCGGTCCACCAGTACACTGGCTGCTTTCCTTTGCGTGCCTTTTTGTGGGGCATTGATGCATCGCACGCCTGGCGGATAAGACATGATGTCCTTTCCACGAGCGCTTCAGCATCCGCTCTATTCGGCTGATGCCCAAGAATCTGAGGGAAACCCCTTGCACCAGTCAACAGAACTTCTGCAAATCTCTGCTCGTCAATCCTCGCCAGGTTCCAACCAAGTCTGTGTCGGCGGCTGCAGACAAGCGGTTGTCTTCTTTCAGTCAGCTAAAAGGTGATGTACTCGTGGTCACTACCTGAGTAATCACCCATCACCTTCCAGCCAACTATTTGGGGAGCCAGACCATCCGAGGCAAGAATTACATCGGGAATTGACTCTCCATACCCAGGCCTCCGGTAGATCGGTGTGTTCCCTTCATTCAGTGTCAGCATACCCAGCCTTAATGCCATCTCCAACAGTAGTCACCCTCGAATGTCTGTGTGTGGCATTCCCCACTCAGCCGCCCTGGCATTGAAATCACTTCTCACGAAATTGTGGAATGCTGTCATTCGAGAAAAATTAACAGCTTACAAAGGTAACTCCTTTGCTAGTAATCCAGGAAAAAATTTCGCCATTCCCACTAGCCTCTACAGGAACTGTGCAGGGGTTTGGCACCCACAGCGCAGCCCATCTTGTGCGGTCAGGGAACCACAGTGGACCTTTGGGCCTGTAAGGCTCGCTCACGAAGAAAAGAGATATCTCCTTCTCCCGAACGATTTGGTCCACCAGGGAGTTTGCCGCAATACTCCCGTTTAGGTTTCCCTGCATGATTTTCAGTTCCCTCGCTCACTCTTCTTTCGTGAGACCAAAAGGTCTCTGAAAGCCCGGCAAGCACTACAACCTTGGATGTGGTCCGACGGCCTTCCGTCCGTTGCCCTCTTGCAGGGTTCACAGGAGGGTGCCTTATCACAAGAGGAGGGCTTATGACCGACACCTCCACACCTCCAACAATTTTCGCTCTGGTCAGGCACTTTACACCCTGTCCGAGTGTGGCCATGTTCCAGACAGCGGAAGCAGCGTGGAATCTCCACCCGGGGTCTGACCCAGCAGATCACCCAGCCAACCTTGATCCTGGCCATATGCAGAAGCTTCTGGCCAGTGGGGGCATCAAGGTCGACTACTGCAAGCCGCTGCTCCCGAGGATTGGGCCTTGCCAGAAAGACCTTGTAGTCTCCCAGCCCCTCTCCAAATTCTCGTTTGAGAAACCACCTCGTCCTGCGTAGTGCATGAATCAAGATCCATGATCTCAACGTGAAGGGGGAGTGACGCTTCTCACCCCATCCACCTCACCTAGCGTGGTTTTCACCGCCAGAGCAAAGTCTCCTTGACCACGTGCAGAGCCTAGCTCGATGAGCACACCTCCGTCATTAGTCTTACGCAGTCGTCGGACCTCCACACCTGAGGTCTCAGGTTGGATGTCCCGCCGCAGCTTACTCACAACGTCAGCGTAAGACCTTCCATGGCCTGGTTTGATGATGAGGGCGTGCCTCATACTCCCACCAGAGCCGGTCCTTTTTGCCCCTTAGAAGACTTCCTGACCCTTCACTCTTAGGGACACCCCTAGCAAGCGTGTCAGTTGCCTTATGGGCAGCAGCCTGCTTCTTCTTTTCTCTCCTTCTGGCTTACTTGGACCTCACCTCAGTGAAGACCTCATCAGCCGTTCCAGAGGGAACAGATTCCCTAGCCAAGGTCTGGACTTGGAGGCTCCCGCCTGCTTTCGCTGGCGTTTCTGGAGCCCCCTTATCCTTCTCCTTGCTTTTCCCCTTCTTAGGGGGTGGGGAGGTCATTGTAGCCGTCTCCACTCCCTTTGCTCCCTCCTCAAAGTTCGGAGACGATGTCCGTTGCCGTTTCTTCAACTGCCCCCTTTGGAGGTGACCTCAAGGCCTTGCCCACAACCCGGCGTTCGTCTTTGAGAGCAGACAGCCGGGTTTTACGGCACCATTTTCATAGTGCTGAGGGCTTCCTCGATTTCTGCGATGGCCGTCCGAGCATTATTGCGAATGCTCTTCTGGACGGACATCAGGTCATGCAGCCGCTTCAAAGCCTCCTCAATGACCGTGATCTGCTCCCCCTCAGCAATATCACAGTCATCAACTTGCCTCCTGATGACGTCTGTATCCGAGTCAGCCGCCGTTAGAGGTGGTGAGGCTTCCCATGGGCCTCTTAGTGTAGGAGTAGGTATAGTATAGGTGTAGTTGTAGGGGTAGGTGTGTATTATCCTTATGCCTCGATTCGAATTTTTCTTAAGTGTCCAATGGTTTTAAGCATTACCGAGAGTACCCTCTGATCGCTCTTCCTTTCCTTCTTACGGATTGATAGTCTACGAGCAAAATTTCGAAATCCTTTTATCTGCCATCTATTTGTATGCTTAATAATTGTTTAGGTGTTAGGTTGGTGCGGCGTCTTTATCACCAAATGAATAATAAGAACTCATGGTTTTTTAAATTAAATGTATTTTGAACCTGATCTCTGGAAATCAGAAACAACAACGTGTTTTAATGCCAATTAAAAATGTACCTGATCTATCGTAATTTTTAAAAACTAACTATGGAAAAAATAAAACATTATTAAATGTAAGTTAAATAATTATAAAGAAATAATAAAAAATAATAAAATAATAATGTAAATAATTAATTACAAGTATAAAATGACTAGCATGTAAGGCAAATTCAATATTCACATTCACATAGTTTTGCTTAACTAATTACTTATGAAATAGTAAGATGAGTATTTTTAAATAAACATTTTAAAATAAGTTATATATAATAAAAAATAATAAATATTAAATAAGTCGTGTTAATTACAAGTATAAGAATGACTACTTGTAAGATCTTTGAATTCATTCGTGCTAATTTAGGCTCATTTCCATAAGTTTAATTAATTCATTTTATGGAGTTTTCAATTACTGTAAATAAGTTATCTTAGAGAGATAAGTTTTTAATATCTACAATCAAAACATTTTAAAGCTGTTAGTTTACACAATGTGATTTGCTATTCATGCTTAATCAGTCGTAAATTTAAAAATAATTAAATATAATATGTAAAACATGAAATTTAGGACTTGAGTGGAGCTGTGTACTTAATTTTTTGATTTGCTTTTAGTATTTTGAATTATTAATTTTATTAGGTTTATCCTAATATGTTCATTTTACAATCAATAGTTACTATTTTAAAGCATAATATTTTTATAAAAATATTGTAAACATAATTGTTAATGTTAATATTATTTTTGCTATTCAATTTTCTAAAAGTCGTAAAAAAAATATATAAATTTAATTTTAACATAAATTAAAACGGAGCTTGAGTAAGTGGTACGTGCCGTACGTTAATACAAATTTTGATTTTGTAATTTTTTAATTATTAATTAATTATTATTTTTTAATCGCTAAACTCTGATTTCATCTTTAGCATATATTATTATAAAAGCAGTAATTATATAATTATATTATAATAAATAATACCATAATTGTAACGATTAATACAATTTTTTTGACAGATGTTTTGCCATGTTATTCAAAAAGTCATTAAATTACAGGATAACACAGATATAATTTACGTTATATATGGTCAGAACAAAATTGATTTGAAAATTTATTATTTAAGTAATATGTAAATAGATAACAAACATGTAAAAACGCATATGTAAATTATGGAAACACTAATATAGACATTAGTTTTCATAATTTCAATAAAAAGTCGCGTAATTGAATGAAAAGGTATTCTTCAAGAAATCCGACCACTGTCCACTACACACTCACCGTGTGCTCAGTGCCCACAAAGCACCATGAGGCCACTTTATTCTCTCCAAATTCAAATGGACCAATCAGCATTCATATCCCCACAAGGCCCTCTCTTCTGGGAGAGAGAAAACTGCAGTCAGCGCAGCCCTGGTGGGCTCTCTGCCGAACTAAGTAAATGGACCTATGGTGACTTGAGGGGCTATAGTCGTTTTCACCAAAAGTGGACAAAATATGCATCCTAGATGTCTGTACAGTGTGTTCCACCCGAAAATTGAGCATGGTCCTTATGAGGATATCCCCACAAGGACCAATAGCCCCACAAGTGACCACTGGGTCCACTGGATATCCCCACAAGTGACCAGATACTGGACCTCTCTCTCTCTCTCTCTCTCTCTCTCTCTCTCTCTCTCTCTCTCTCTCTCTCTCTCTCTCTGTCCAGTATCTGGTGCTTTACGAGGATACTTGTTTGTATGGTCACTTGTGGGAAATCGGTTATTTTTATCGCTATAAAAATTTTAATGAGAGAAAAATGTTACAAAAATATTTTTGAATCTTCCTTAGTTTGCCTCTCTTTGAAAATTTCATTTTTTATTTTCTGAAAATTTTGTCTTTATGGGGCTATAACGGTCACACTGAGAGAGGGCCTTATTAGGATATTAGAGAATGATTTTATGAGGCTATGTAAGAGAAAACTTTATGAGGATATGAGAGGGATTTGTGGGGCTATGTAAAAGTCAGATTCAATGTCAATTTGTGTTTTGGGAAATAAGAGAGAGAGTCTTATGGGGATATGGAGAGAGGGGTTTTATGGAACTATTAGAGAGGATTTTATAAGGATACCAGCTGTACCCGTTGTGGCTTCGCCCGCATTAAATTGAGATTTTAATGTACTGAATTTTCACGTTATAAAATGGACCTCCTAGGTGAGCGCACTGGTCTAGGAGTAGAGCGCGGGGCTTTGGTGCCCAAGGTCCCGGGTTCATATCCCGCCAATGACCGATGGTTTTTCGGTATGTGATAATGCCGCAACCCACACAGGGGTGCGCAAAAAGCCGCTACGGCTGAAATGCTTTGGAAGTAATCCGCCCCCTCCAATAAAAAAAATTGACCTCCTAGCTGTTTTAATGGTATGATCTGGTAAAAATAGACCTTATGTTTTAAAAACGACATATAAAGGCTATAAGTTTGTTTTGGTATAGGTTTAGTGTAGGAGTAGGTTTTTTTGAGCCTCAAAGGGATTGTCTCCCTTGTTTTGGCTCAATACCGGGGAAATGCTCGACGCACGTACCTCTTTCCATTCCGGGAAAGGGGAACAGTGTGAAAACACCCCAGGAGCTCTGTTTACAGAGATCCCTAATGTGGCAAAACATTAAAACCCCGGTGGTAGCACCACACAACTGTAATCGTTCCGAGCTATGAGCTCGGCTCAAATGAGCACCTCATACGCAATGAGCTCATTGCGCCATCACAGTTAGTGGCCTCTATTCTGTATCAGAATATCTTACTTGTAGCCTTACTCAAGGCAACCGTCCCTTTTTTCTTCGCAGTATGGACATAATACGAAGTATATGCGACCATAAATAATTTCACAAAATATTACAGTAAATAACCACACTAAATGCTTTTATGTAGTTGTATTCAAATGCTGGATACTTATTGTTGGTCTTTCATCGTCCATCAAGTGTTAGCTGCAAAATCTTATAATTATACTGTGGTCTAATAAATGTTAATCTATAGTGATTAAATTTATGTATATATGTTTCTCGTTGTTTCGTGTTTTTTTTTGTTTTCATTTTTCATTAAAATAACTCGATAAAAAAAGTAAAAATAGCATTTCTAAAAAACAAAATGATAATTAAATCTGATTTGTGTTCGTGTAATCAGACAGCACTAGATTTGTGGATATTGAATATAAAAAATTTTTGTCGGAAAACAGCTAAAATATTTGTTTTAGTTTGGGCTCCATAAAGTTAAAAAACTGAAAAATATAATTCCATATAAAATTATCAATGATATAAGGAAAAATTTCTATGTGATGTTAATTGTTATAAATAAAAATACTGATTAGTTATTTCGTCTGAGAAACATATAATCTTTGGCAAAAAAAAAATGATTATTTTTTTATAGCGTGAAATTTATGCATTGAAATAAAACATAACAAAAATCTAATGTTTTCAGTATAGGTTTAGTGGTCAAACGTTTGAAAATTTTTGATTAAATGAGAAAAAAATTGTCCTCTGTTTGGACATTGTAAAAATGCTAATATTCACACTAAAAAAAATATTGCAGATTTTTATATTTAATTAACTCATCAAATGTCCTTTTGTAATTACTGTATTTTAGAATATTTTACTTATATCTTTTTTCCTTCGCAGTATGGACAATACGAAGTCGCTCACAGCCTTCCATTTTTCATCACCCTGCAACATCTTTCCCACAATGTTCTCAGGGGTCAGATCACCACCAACTGTGTTTGCAAGGGCAGTACGATCTTCTTGAAAATGACGGCACACAAAAAAGGTGTGGTACACATCATATTCGCTGTCTTCACAGTATCTGCACGTAGAAAAGTCTACTTTACCTATTCGGTGCAGATACAGGCGGAAATAACCATGCCCTGTCAGGAACTGAGTGAGATAGAAGTTTACCTCCCCATGGGTGCGGCAAATCCATGGCTTCAAGTTCCCAATGAGGCGCCATGTCCACCTTCCGGTTGTCCCCTCATCCCATCGACGCTGCCATGTGGCCATTGTTTAGCCACGAGCCAGCTCAGCTGCTTCAGCTCGTTCTACCACTGGCTCACGCACCCAGATAGTTTTCTTTTCTTGTGCTAGCAGATTAATTGGGATGGCTCCCGCAATCACCAGCACAGCTGCCTCAGAGACTGTTCGGTATGCAGACGCGACTCTGAGAGCACCTCGCCTCTGCACCGCAAACATGCGAGTTCGGTATTTCTTTACCTTTGTCGCATCAGCCCAAATCTCCGCTCCATAGAGCATTATCGCCTGTGCTGTAGTCATCAGTAGCCTCCGCTTTCCTTGTCTCGGTCCACCGACGTTTGCCATCAGTCTACCGAGATTCGAGGTCAGTTTTGCTGCTCTTTGGCATGCTCCACTGATGTGGTCCCAGTAGGTAAGCTTGTTGTCAAGCACTACCCCCAGGTACTTGGCTGTCCTCTGTGTTTGGATCACTTCGGAACCCACTCGCATCGAGATGATTGTAGGTATCCGTCGTCTCGTTAGCATAACAATCTCTGTTTTATAGACAGCCAGCCGAAGGCCGTGATCCTGCATCCAGCCCTCTACCGGACGCAAGACTTGATTTAGCCTGCATTGGGCCAACTGAGCGTCTCGTTCTGTTATGACTGTCACCCCATCTTTGGCATATCCTACCAGAAACACTCCATGTGGCATTTCAGTTTGAAACAAACCATCATAAGAAACATTCCAGAGATCCGGACCCAATACTGAACCCTGGGCTGCCCCAGAAGTGATGGTCTTGGTCACAACTCCCCGGTCCGTCTCATACAACAGTAGCCGATCTCTTAGGTAATCTCTCACCATTGTCAGAAGGTACCCAGGCGCCCTAAAAGTCCTCTCAAGTGCAACTAAGATGTCACACCACCGAGCCGAGTTGAATGCATTTTTCACATCAAGCGTTACCAGCAGCATAATTGGGCGTGCCGAATGACTCGCTTGATTCCGAAGCTGACTGCTTCCTTCAATTCCTGATGCGTGAACGATGGGATTTCATCAACATCAACCTGTAAAGGTATGTTCTCTCTAACAGGATGATCCGGGAAGAGTCCATCCACAATTGTTCGTAATTTCTCAGCCTCCAAAGGCACATGCCCCTTTCCCTGTGCGAGTTTTCTCATGACCAGTTTGTATCCCTGTCCCCTGTCCCCCTGTTACTGTTCACGTCCTCGCACAGGGAGTTACAACAATGGGTCTTACTTTGTCTGATCACTTTGACCAGTTCTCTTTTTGCTGCCTTGTACTGCTCTGACCGTTCTGCCGCTTCGGGTCTGTCCCGCGAGTGCTAAAACCATCGCCTGAGTCTCAGGCAGTTGCGCCGCAGCTGTGCAATGCTTTCGGTCCACCAGTACACTGGCTGCTTTCCTTTGCGTGCCTTTTTGTGGGGCATTGATGCATCGCACGCCTGGCGGATAAGACATGATGTCCTTTCCACGAGCGCTTCAGCATCCGCTCTATTCGGCTGATGCCCAAGAATCTGAGGGAAACCCCTTGCACCAGTCAACAGAACTTCTGCAAATCTCTGCTCGTCAATCCTCGCAAGATTCCAACCAAGTCTTTGTCGACGGCTGCAGACAAGCGGTTGTCTTCTTTCAGTCAGCTAAAAGGTGATGTACTCGTGGACACTACCTGAGTAATCACCCATCACCTTCCAGCCAACTATTTGGGGAGCCAGACCATCCGAGGCAAGAATTACATCGGGAATTGACTCTCCATACCCAGGCCTCCGGTAGATCGGTGTGTTCCCTTCATTCAGTGTCAGCATACCCAGCCTTAATGCCATCTCCAACAGTAGTCACCCTCGAATGTCTGTGTGTGGCATTCCCCACTCAGCCGCCCTGGCATTGAAATCACTTCTCACGAAATTGTGGAATGCTGTCATTCGAGAAAAATTAACAGCTTACAAAGGTAACTCCTTTGCTAGTAATCCAGGAAAAAATTTCGCCATTCCCACTAGCCTCTACAGGAACTGTGCAGGGGTTTGGCACCCACAGCGCAGCCCATCTTGTGCGGTCAGGGAACCACAGTGGACCTTTGGGCCTGTAAGGCTCGCTCACGAAGAAAAGAGATATCTCCTTCTCCCGAACGATTTGGTCCACCAGGGAGTTTGCCGCAATACTCCCGTTTAGGTTTCCCTGCATGATTTTCAGTTCCCTCGCTCACTCTTCTTTCGTGAGACCAAAAGGTCTCTGAAAGCCCGGCAAGCACTACAACCTTGGATGTGGTCCGACGGCCTTCCGTCCGTTGCCCTCTTGCAGGGTTCACAGGAGGGTGCCTTATCACAAGAGGAGGGCTTATGACCGACACCTCCACACCTCCAACAATTTTCGCTCTGGTCAGGCACTTTACACCCTGTCCGAGTGTGGCCATGTTCCAGACAGCGGAAGCAGCGTGGAATCTCCACCCGGGGTCTGACCCAGCAGATCACCCAGCCAACCTTGATCCTGGCCATATGCAGAAGCTTCTGGCCAGTGGGGGCATCAAGGTCGACTACTGCAAGCCGCTGCTCCCGAGGATTGGGCCTTGCCAGAAAGACCTTGTAGTCTCCCAGCCCCTCTCCAAATTCTCGTTTGAGAACCACCTCGTCCTGCGTAGTGCATGAATCAAGATCCATGATCTCAACGTGAAGACGGGGAGTGACGCTTCTCACCCCATCCACCTCACCTAGCGTGGTTTTCACCGCCAGAGCAAAGTCTCCTTGACCACGTGCAGAGCCTAGCTCGATGAGCACACCTCCGTCATTAGTCTTACGCAGCCGTCGGACCTCCACACCTGAGGTCTCATGTTGGATGTCCCGCCGCAGCTTACTCACAACGTCAGCGTAAGACCTTCCATGGCCTGGTTTGATGATGAGGGCGTGCCTCATACTCCCACCAGAGCCGGTCCTTTTTGCCCCTTAGAAGACTTCCTGACCCTTCACTCTTAGGGACACCCCTAGCAAGCGTGTCAGTTGCCTTATGGGCAGCAGCCTGCTTCTTCTTTTCTCTCCTTCTGGCTTACTTGGACCTCACCTCAGTGAAGACCTCATCAGCCGTTCCAGAGGGAACAGATTCCCTAGCCAAGGTCTGGACTTGGAGGCTCCCGCCTGCTTTCGCTGGCGTTTCTGGAGCCCCCTTATCCTTCTCCTTGCTTTTCCCCTTCTTAGGGGGTGGGGAGGTCATTGTAGCCGTCTCCACTCCCTTTGCTCCCTCCTCAAAGTTCGGAGACGATGTCCGTTGCCGTTTCTTCAACTGCCCCTTTGGAGGTGACCTCAAGGCCTTGCCCACAACCCGGCGTTCGTCTTTGAGAGCAGACAGCCGGGTTTTACGGCACCATTTTCATAGTGCTGAGGGCTTCCTCGATTTCTGCGATGGCCGTCCGAAGAGCATTTGCGAATGCTCTTCTGGACGGACATCAGGTCATGCAGCCGCTTCAAAGCCTCCTCAATGACCGTGATCTGCTCCCCCTCAGCAATATCACAGTCATCAACTTGCCTCCTGATGACGTCTGTATCCGAGTCAGCCGCCGTTAGAGGTGGTGAGGCTTCCCATGGGCCTCTTAGTGTAGGAGTAGGTATAGTATAGGTGTAGTTGTAGGGGTAGGTGTTGTGTATATATCCTTATGCCTGCCTCGATTACCTTAATTAATTTTTCTAAGTGTCCAATGGTTTTAAAAGCATACCCGAGAGTACCCCGAAGAGTACCCTCGGAGCTGATAAAGAAGTTTCCTTCTTACGGATTGCTCGTTTACGAGCAAATCCGTTGTCGTCAATCGGCTCGATTCTCTTGCTCCATCTGGACTTCGGTAGTTGTTTGCTGCATAATGTGCTGTTAATTTGATGTAGGTGAAGGTTGTCGGCGTCGGAGTATCACCAAAATGAGGCGTAATAAGAACTCATAAACAGGTTGAGCGAATGTATTTTGACCTATCCTCTCATGACCAAACCGAAACAAACAGTTTTAAATAACAATTAAGATGTTGCCTAGCAACGTGTCAGCTGGTCGCCGCGTACATATTTTTAAAAACTACAATATTTAGGTAATCAGCTGAATATTTAAATAAAATAGCAGAAAAACTCATCTGAATTTCACATATGCTGGAAATACAATGACAAATCAAAACAATACTTCTTCCATTTCATTAACACATCATGCCATAAAAAAATGTACCTTGATCTATCTGTAATTTTTGAAGAAACTAACTATGGAGAAAAATAAACACATTATTAAAATGTAAGTTAAATAATTATAAAGTAAATAATAAAAATATAATAAAATAATAATGTAAATAATTAATTACAAGTATAAAGAATGACTAGCATGTAAGGCACTAATTCCATATTCGTGCTAATCGTCATTCTAAGCAGATAGTTCTCTGCTTAACTAATTACTTAACTGAAATAGTAAGATGACAGTTTTTAATATTAAACTAAACATTTTAACCAACAATAAGTTATATAATCACAAAGAAATAATCTAAATATTAAAAAGTCGTGTTAGTTACACTGCTTATAACTGAAGAACTGCTGGAGCGACTTTAATGATCTTTGATTTTTTGGATTCGTCTCTGCTCCGGCCATGTTTTAGGCATATTGCCTAAACTCTCCATAAGTTTAATTAGATTCCATTTTATGGAGTTTTCAATTTCCAATGTTATGGGAGAAAAGTTATCCTTATGGGAGATAAGTTTGTTTGAAAAATATCTACAATCAAAACATTTGCTTTCTAAAGCTGTTAGTTTATTTTCCATTTCAATGTGATTTGCTATTCAATGCCTTCTGTATCAGTCGTAAATTTAAAACTATAATTTAAATAAATATTGTAAAACATGAAATTAAAAACGGAGCCGGTTGAGTCGGAAGTCGTCTGCCGTACGTTAATACAAATTATTGATTTGGCTTTTAGTATTTTGAATTATTAATTAATTATTAGTATTATTAATCGCTAAAAACTCTGATTTCATCTTTACCGCACCATCGATATGATATAACTATTTTAAAAGCATAATAATTATATTATAATATAATAGAAAAAGTAATAACCAATTAATTGTTAACGATTAATATAATTTAGTTTTGACACTAAAAAAAATGTTTTGCCATGTTATTCAAAAAGTCATTAAATTACAGGATAACACAGATATAATTTACGAAAATATGGTCACAAAATGCTATACTATTGATTTGAAAATTTATTATTTAAGTAATATGTAAATAGATAACAAACATGTAAAAACGCATATGTAATCATGCAAATACCAAGAAATTATCGTACAGTTCTCGAAACACTAATAGACATTAGTTTTCATAATTTCAATAAAAAGTCGCGTAATTGAATGAAAAGGTATTCTTCAAGAAATCCGTACCACTGTCCACTACACACTCACCGTGTGCTCAGTGCCCACAAAGCACCATGAGGCCACTTTATTCTCTCCAAATTCAAATGGACCAATCAGCATTCATATCCCCACAAGGCCCTCTCTTCTGGGAGAGAGAAAACTGCAGTCAGCGCAGCCCTGGTGGGCTCTCTGCCGAACTAAGTAAATGGACCTATGGTGACTTGAGGGGCTATAGTCGTTTTCACCAAAAGTGGACAAAATATGCATCCTAGATGTCTGTACAGTGTGTTCCACCCGAAAATTGAGCATGGTCCTTATGAGGATATCCCCACAAGGACCAATAGCCCCACAAGTGACCACTGGGTCCACTGGATATCCCCACAAGTGACCAGATACCTCTCACTCTCTCTCTCTCTCTCTCTCTCTCTCTCTCTCTCTCTCTCTCTCTCTCTCTCTCTGCCGGTTACACTCCTCCCGGTGTCATTCATACGGATTCACCGAATGAATAGGAACAGTAGATGCACTGCTAGACATGAGAAGAGAGGTCGAGGAAACAGAAGAAACTGTTGGTTTACTTTCCATTAGCAATGCAATTTGCTATTCAATGCCTTCTGTATCAATTTTCAATTTATAGTTATAAAGTAAATAAATACTGTACAAAATGAACAGTTTTACTTGCCACGTTGATACTTTACAGTTTTTGGGGTTTATGTACCTATTTTTTATTTCGTGTCCAATTAAATGTTATGTTAATAAATGCCATAGTTAAAATTACATATATAAAGCAAAGTCGTCTTAGATGCACTATTTATAACTCGAAAAACGGCTGGACCGATTTTAATGATCTTTGATTTTTTGGATTCTTCTCTGCTACGGTTATGCTTTAGGCATATTAAGTTTCTATAAGTTTCATAATTGTCAATTTTATGGCGTTTTCAATTTCTAATGTTAACCTTATGGGGAATAAGTTTGTTTACAAATTTTATACAATCAAAACATTTGATTTTAAAAGCTATAGCTTTTGGTTTACTTTCCATTAGCAATGTGATTTGCTATTCCATGCCTTCTGAATCAATCGTCAATTTTAAACTATTCTGTAAATAAATACTGTACAAAATGAACAGTTTTACTCACCTTGATACTTTACAGTTTTTTGGGTTTATGTATCTAATTTTTATTTCGTGTTTAATTAAATGACATATGTTAGTAAATGCCATAGTTAAAAATTACAACTAAATGTATAAAACACAAGTTGTGTTAGTTACAACATTTTTAGCTTGTGAACGGCTGGACCGATTTTAAAGATCTTAGGTTTGTTATCCGTCTCTTCTTCGAGAAGGCTATAGGCAGTTCAGTTTTGTTTTTAATCTTAGAGCCCCACTGGCCTGTACAGTTTGTATATATTAAGTGTATGAGGTAAAGGCGTGATGCATTTTGATCATATGCATACATCAATAATGTGAATATTTCATTAACAACTGATTTTGTGTTGCTTTATTTTCACCAGTCGACAACTAATGCCATTGTGCGTCATTCCTGATGAATGTTTCTGATTGTATTGAAAATAAAAATTTATAGATTTATAGCATTTATACTGGTTGCTTTGGTTACCAGACTGTAACTATAAATTTGCATTTTTTATTTGTGCGAGTGTGATTATTGATTATAAAATTAAGCGAGTATTATTATACTCGCTTATTTATATGGTCATAATAAATATGACCATAATATGCTACGATGTTATTGGAACAAATTTCTTCAGTATTTATTAAAACACTTATTCAAAAAGTCATTAAATTACAGGATAACACAGATATAATTTACGTTAAATATGGTCACAAAATGCTATACTATTGATTTAAAAATTTAATATTTAAGTAATATGTAAGTATATAACAAACATGGAAAAACGCATACGTAGTTATGCAAATACCAAGAAATTATCGTACAATTCTCGAAACAACTAATATACATTAGTTTTCATGATTTCAAAAAAAGTCACGTAATTGAATGAAAAGGTATTCTTCAAGAAATCCGCACCACTGTCCACTACACACTCACCATGTGCTCAGTGCCCACAAAGCACCATGAGGCCACTTTATTCTCTCCAAATTCAAATGGACCAATCAGCATTCATATCCCCACAAGGCCCTCTCTTCTGGGAGAGAGAAAACTGCAGTCAGCGCAGCCCTGGTGGGCTCTCTGCCGAACTAAGTAAATGGACCTATGGTGACTTGAGGGGCTATAGTCGTTTTCACCAAAAGTGGACAAAATATGCATCCTAGATGTCTGTACAGTGTGTTCCACCCGAAAATTGAGCATGGTCCTTATGAGGATATCCCCACAAGGACCAATAGCCCCGCAAGTGACCACTGGGTCCACTGGATATCCCCACAAGTGACCAGATACTGGACCTCTCTCTCTCTCTCTCTCTCTCTCTCTCTCTCTCTCTCTCTCTCTCTCTCTCTCTCTCTCTCTCTCTCTCTCTCTCTCTCTCTCTCTCTCTCTCTCTCTCTCTCTCTCTCTCTCACACATGGGAAAGAGTGAGCAGGTTTGTTGCTATGAGGAACACTGAGAGTAGGCATTTGTACCATCAAAAATTTTTATTTTTAGCATTCATACCAACTTCCATCAAAATCTGTCCATAAATAAAGGAGTTTGCCTATTCTCCATATGATTAACATGGGAAAAGAGTATGCAGGTTTGCTGCCACGATAAACACATAAACTATGATTTTTTAGCATAAACTTATGGGTCCCAACCACATAAAGCTAAATATCAAGTTTTATCCAAAAATCTTGGTTAATAAGTGAAATATTAATTTTTCCTTATCCTCCATAAGATTAACATTGGAGCCTTAAAATACAACGTACTGTGTTTAGATTTTTTTATATCTCGGTAACCGTTGGAGATAGAGAAAAACTTTAAGGAACTAAATTATGTAGTTTTTCAAGCTGATTCTAATGGTGAAATATAAAATTAGAAATATTTAAAAAAATTTAATTTTGGGGTACAAAACCCCCCCAAACTACCCGTTCCCATTGACCGATATGCCTGGTTTACGAACTCGTCCGAGCATTTGTAGGAATACACGTCTCTACCAAATTTGGTCTCGATCGGACCATTTTTACGAGAGTTATCGTGTTCACAGACACATATATATATATATAAAAATTTTAACGACTATTGTTTTTGGTCTCTGGGCACCTAAAGAAGAAAAAATAACATGGTCCCGGGCTTAACTCTTGCCATGAGACCTACAGTAATAGCTACTTCCCTATGGGAAATTCGCTAAAAATTATTTTATTCTTATACTGGTTTGAATCAGTAAATAAATATTGGTTCTCAATATGATTTAAAAATATTTCAGATAGAATACTGGAGATAGGGGAACCCATGGCCAAACCTAGTAAATAATATTTATCTTGAAATTGGAAGTAATTTTGTTTTAAAATAACATTAATGAGTGAGATTAACTCATCTATGGCATTGGAAGATAACTTGGAATTCTTACATAAATTTTGTTCCAGTAAATGTACAGTTTCCTTAATAGGTAGGTACATTGGTGTATAAATTTACTGTATCAAAGGATGCCAATGTGTAATTTCTACTAATTTGTTGTTCTTTGATTTTCTCAACAAGGTCTATACTGTTTTTTATACTATGACTAATGACGAAATTTTGTCTCGGTCCCTAGAATTTTATATAATAACAATGTTAAAATATCTTGGTTAATTCGAATAATATTTTGGATAATTCGAAGTTTTTACAGCGGAAATCTATAGTGTGTGTATAAGTGAACAAGTTATTGTGTGCGATTTTCCAGGAGGCTTCCTGTCCTCAGACTATTTTTAGCTAGACTACTGCTCATAAATCACAACATTGACATCTGTTTGTATTATCGAAATCTCTGACGTTGCAAGAATAAATAGCAGCGATCAAGGAGGTAGAGAAGGGATTTGAAAAAGGTTTGTAATAGCTAGTTGTCCCGCTCCTTCAATAAACAGACCTCAACATTTACAGAACATTTAATTTCCCACAACCATAGTTATTAATGAAAATATGGAACTACTTCACTTTTCACAGAATAAATTCAAAATCAACACACTCGAAGAATTCGAAATTTACAGAGCTTTTAAATCTGACAGGAACAATATACTAAACGATCAACTTTTCTTCCAATCGAATATTATTTATAACACCGCTATTAGAATACTGGAAGGCGAGAAGGGGATACAGGCTACATACTGAATTAACATGCTGATATTCTGTGTAGTCAAATGTCAGCTGTATTTTTAAATTGTGTCAGTTGTGAAATTATTTTTATTTTTGTTTATTTACTTTTTGGATTATGTTTTTATTCAAGTTTTAATGAAGAGAAAATTCAAGAAAAAATTATTATCCTTGTGCCTGATGATGGCCTAATTAGGCCGAAACTATAGTTGCGCCACTTCAACTACTAAGATTGTTTTAGAGAGGTATATAAACTATTTAATTTAAAGAAGATGTGATGGGATTTTAATGTGTTTGAAAGGTCATTTACAAAGACATTGAATATAATATGGCCAAAGTGAAAGCCTTGGGGTATACCAGAAGAAGCTATAAAAAGTTTTGAACTTTCAGATCAATAATTAACTATTTAGCTGAAAGTCTTATACAGAAGTTAGCTTTTGAACCAAAGCAGCAGCTGACCATGAATGACACACACATCTAACTTCTTCACTAGCAAAGAGTGTTAGACATGGTCAAAAGCTTTAGAAAAATCCAAGTTAAGTACATCAAAATGTTCAAGCTGTAGTTACTACACCCACAAATACTCAATCTGATGATCCTGGGTCACATCTATCAGCTGTATCTTCTAAATGCTATTTCTGTGAATATAGCTGCAGAAGCAGTCTGTAAAAATGCTCAAAAACAGATATTTAGACTATGCTAAATTCTAAAGGTCAAATCTGAAAGAGAAGCATGACAATGATTTTAAATTGTCAATCCTGTTGTCTGACAAAAGGGTCGTTGCTACCATATCCGTAGCTTCTCCTTCATGTTAGGGACATGCTGTCGTAAACATAACTGTAAATAACCACCAAGCAGATGCACTCATAGATAAAGGGAGATTGAATAGTTTCTCAAGAGATTCATATTTTTATAAATAAAAAATAAAACTTTTCAATGGATCTAGGTGAGTTTCAATGGCAACGACATCGCTTTGTAAATTTACACATTAGAATTTTGAACAGAAACCAATCAATCCGTAACTCAGGAATTGCTACAGAACGTCTGCCTTAGTTGGAATATCACCTGGATATTTTCAAAGCGCCTAATGGAGCTGACATTGAACAATTGTAATGTACACAAATGTTTTTTAATGTAAATAAAAACTTATGAATTAGCCTTAATTTTGCACCATTATTTTTTAATAAACCTGTACAGTAAACCCTCTCATATCCGGATCTCTCATATCCAGACCCTCCGATATCGGGACGTGATTTTGAAAGAATACAAAAATTTTAGAAACATTCTAGGAGGCCAATGTTTGCTAACCCAGTAGTAGCGAACGATGTTTGTAGGCCGGTTAGTAGCACGTCAGTTGCCGAACGCGGGGTAGAAGCGATATGGACAGCGGTAATGTTCAAAAGCAGAGTAGAGGGAACGATGAGTCACCTTTGTCCCGAGCGCCTGAGTCTTGAGCACCACTCTCTGTATTCTGTGCTATCTGGTGCAAGGTCACTCACTCAAGAAACAATAAAACTCCCTATCCCAAATGTCCCTACCCACCCCATTAGCCAACGCATCAATGGTCAGTGTCGCCTTTGTTTTGCTTGAGTGACAACTCTTTCTTGCAACGGTTCGTTTTAGATTCTATTACTCTACATACTGTACCGCTTTGTTCTTCGCACAGGTTAAAAAGGCTGCAAGGTGTAGGCTCTACTGATACATTTAAGTTATTGTTAATTAATTCTTCATTGTTTACAAAATGACAAAACACGAGTGTCTACAACATTTCAAAGTAACATCTTTCAAATATTGGGACAGGATAAGGATTAATGTAATAGAGACAGTCGTCGGAAAAAACTTAAAATCTACCATTCCACTATTCAAATAATTCACTAATTTCGATCCAGCAGTTTATCTGAAAAATCAACTTTATTTCTTCTTCTTCCCTGTCTTCAACTGTCAAAATATAGTGAAAACGGATGTTGTCATTAGAAAATGTAAACATTGAAACCTAGGACGGTCACGGCAGCTCTTTCTCATTCTTCTTCCCGAACTGTCAAATTTTAGTGTTCACAGCTGTTGACATTCAAGTAATTTTATGTTTTCATTCTTTGAAAATGTAAACATTGAAATTTAGGACGTTCATAGGGCGTAGCCTGAGGGGATTTTAAGGGAACTAATATGCCTATGTGTTGCATGAGTTTAAGATCTACCAAACAACACACAAACCCACAAACAAACATACAGAAACCACCTCTTCTTTATAATATTATAGCGTAATTTTTTTAGTTTTGATGTCATTAAAGTATTACAACAAAAATTATGTTTTTTTTATTTATAATCCGGATGCTTTATTCCCTTCTCATATCTGGAATTTTTCCTATCCGGATCCGGCTGACGGCTGTCACCACATTAACGGCTGTCACCACATTAGTCCGGATATGTGAGAGTTTACTGTATTTGTTTATTAGAGATTTACAGGATTTATATGGACTGTTAAGATCCATATTAGACGCTGTATGGGGCATTTTTGAAGTCTTAGTAGGCTACAACTATGCTGGTCTGACCGCTGGACATAGCAGGTCACAAAACATAACAAGTAATTAGTAAGATCAAAGTCTATTTACTAGACCCGAGCATTTAGAAGCAACCCATATGTACCTTTGAGGTTTCCCTTATGGCTTCCAATTTTGGTAAGAAAACCTAGCGAGAACACTAACAATTGTGTAATTAATTGATAAATCAGCGACCCATAAGCCAATGCTTGAGTTAGCAATATTTATAGTTATTCACTAATAAATACAGTACAGTACAGTCTGGTTCATACGGATTAATGTAACGGGGTCCCGATCCGGATAGCCGAAAATCCGGATGATCTGAAACTATAACAAAAATATACCATTATAGACATCCACGTCGCATGAGAATAGCGCATATAATATTAGTGCTGCAGACTGCATATAACTTATTTGCAACAACATAGCCGCAAAATAAAACAAGCGTTTAACACATGACCATTTTTTTTTTCATTTTATTAAAAGCTATAATATTATTCCTTACGGGATTCCTTACAGGTTCCTGACGGGTTTCTTCTCCCCTTCTGAAAAACCACTTTTAGTATTGACTTTTGAATGATGTTCAAAGGTTCCATAATTGATTTGAGGGCACCACCCCAAGCCATGATGCTATAAGACAATAAAGACTGAATATAAGCAAAGTAAGTAATTCTAATTTCCTGTTCATTTAAAACTTCCCTTAATCTTTTAAAAGCAAAAATATATTTTATAAGTTTAATCTTTAGATAAATAATATGATGAAACCATTTCATGCAAGAGAATAATGCTCTTCTGACGTTAAAACAACCTTCTCCTTTTTACAACCATTCATGACCACAGATTCAATATGCACTTTGACCGTAAAAATAATTCCTAAATAAACAACCACTAAACACTCTATTTCTCCTCATCCACCTACACTTTGACAGTTCGGTGTAGAATTGAAAAAAAAATAGCGCTCCGTTTGGTAACATCCCCAATATACTGAGTGTGAGTTCATCACAGTAAGCATTCTTTCTTAGTAACACTTGTCGTGTCCAGCAAACTACTTTGGTTGCGTCTGAAATTTTGAAGCCGTACGAGATAATATTCATATCTCTTAACCATTATATAATTTTATTTGTCAAAACCCAATCCGGATGATTCGGATCCCGATAAACGAGACTTTACTGTACCTTTATTTTTCACCACGAGTGGAATGTAAACCAGGAAGAAAGAATCGTTATTAACAAATCTATTTCAAAATATAGCATCATTTATTGTATAGCATATATGGTGAACCCCATTCACAAAAATAGCTATTTTAATGTTTCATAAAAATCATATGAATACTACCTATGTTAATTTATCAGTCATTTTCAAATCCAATTTCCACATGCAGAAAGAATTTAGGGTAATTCAGCCTTCTTTTGGGAGAGGAATTTTTCAATCTCTTCAATTCTGAAACAAGATAGACAGAATTATTAATTATTGTGTGATCTCTATGAAAAGGAAAATTAAGAAAGTGAACTGTGAATAGCAATCCTATTAGTATTAAACCACATACAGTACAACCTCGATAATTCATTAATTCAGGCTGAACGGGTGGCCGGCAGGCCAGATTTATGGAAATTCCAGATTAGCGAGAAACCGTTTAAAATGTAATGAATTTGAAATAATACATCCGCTAAACATTAGGTGGCTTCAGCCGTGACGGTAATTTTGCCGCGGCAACTGTCGGCTACAGCAACAAAACTACACAATGTGTAGACTTGCATTTGGTCACATACGCCACTGCGTGCTGAAAGGTAGCAGAAAAACCGACGGCAATAAGACCGCACGGCATTTCAACGGCCCAGTGTGTTAACTACCATTTAATCTTTCAGGCGACTGCTGGAACGGCAGCGACGGCGAAATGACCGCCGCGGCAGGAACCGCCCAATGTGTAACGAGTGTTATGTCCGGATTTTCGAGGGCCAGAATATCGAGGTTATACTGTAGATTTGAAAATCAAGGAATCTTTTTTATTCCTTGGTCAATTATCCCAGATAAGTTTGGAATTCAATCATCAGTTTAAAAGAAATTAATAAAAGTATACAAGGAAATAAAATTTAAATTGAAGAATATTTTTACTATATAGGATAAAATAGCTAGTTTTAGTAGCGGTTTGCATATAGTATTATACTGTATTTGCAATAAATTACATTATGCATTGAAACATTAATATTTATGAATAATAATTTAAACTAAAAAAACTGAATCTGTTTTTTAACTAAACTAAAGGACAATAACCTATTGGGATACACACAAGTCGTACTTGTGGCAGCGAGCACTGACTGAATGCTGTGTCACAATACGGACACGTGATCGTAAATAAATATGCAGTATTTCTCCACACTGTTCCAAAACAGATGGTTTTCCTATTTCTTTTGAAACCTTTTATAACTATTGTTTTGCTTGTTTGGCCAGCTTGTTGAGTTGTCATTCATTTGGCAATGTTTTGATTTGTCAACTGATAGTTACAGCGGTAGTTTGCCCATTTGAGAGTAGATTTTTTTTAAATTTAATTTTTATAAAATACATGTTTTATTATAAATGCATGGTTTTTATTTGCTATGAAAGAATTCATTTAATTAAAAAAAAGTATAATGGTTCAGATGGTCTTAAAGAATATTCAAATAAAATACAACCCTACCTACTTTGAAAAATTAAAAATATAAAATATTATTATAATCTTTGAAGATGTAATAAAAATAGTTTTTTTTTCAAAATAAAAATTAAAATATAGTATTCTTTCATATATTACCAGCAAATAAGAAAAAAATGAGAAAACAATTAAAGAAAAATGAAAAGTAAGAAAAACGTTTTCTAAAATACTACAAAATAGGCCAGAAAATTTCTGAGCTGAGTCATTAATCTCATTCTTGTATAATACAGTAGAAACTCGATTAACAGTCACTCTTTTAATTATCTGTCATTCTCTATTATCCGTTACTGCTATTTTTTCTAGATGATATCCGAAACCGATCCGAATGTATTTAAGATATCCGATCCGATCCGATAAATATCCGAATTTTCGGATAGACTGTATAATACAGCAATTTGAACAAAAACAACGAGATTTTCGTCGAGTTAATACCCGCGAAGCTGGAATAATTTTTGCTTAAACCTTGATAAGACGACGAAATTACGTAGTCTTTCATCAAAACAATGTCGTTGACTGGTAGACGCGATACACTTATAGCGATTCGAATGACGAATGACGACCGCAGATGACGAAATTACGCAATTCATATCCAATCGGAATGTAAGAACGTCATTGGGCGGTCCGAGGATGCGGTATGATTATTCGATTCTTCAACTACGCATTTAAGTAACCGTAAGTTCAACACGATATTGCATTGTGAAATACAAAGCATAGTGTCATCGATAATTGTACCGAGTATCAGATTGCGGTTTGATATTGTTCCATATAAAATTTCAATTCGGCTACGAAAAAACTTGAATTGTTGATTTAATGTTATTGGTAACAAACAATCATAATAGCTCATTTTGCGACGGAGTTTCCGGCAAAAATAATACTACTTCATTCTGATCGTCTACGTAGACGATCAATTGTTTAGTTATCGCATTCTCAACTACTCCGGGTTTGAGCGATACGATAAAGTGTTGCCCAATTTACATTTGGCCTATTTCGTCGTTCAGTGTTCACATAACCAACAAATTTTCCACTTGTTTTCAATTTACATTTTATCTTTGTTAAATGAATTTAAGCGTTATTAGTTTTTCGATAATTTTAAGATGAATAACTAACTAGATTACGACGAGGTACCATAATTTCAAGGGTTTCAATATTGTTATACAGCCGATCGGGGTATTTTATCTGCCAAATATTCCAACTCTGCGCCTGCGCACAGGCCTTTGATAGCACTGTCGACTGGCACTGCCCTTGCCGATAAGCAGATAGCCGATGGCATCGAGCCAACGGCGTCTGTCAAATCTTAATTCGTTGTTAATGGTGATTTGTTTTTATCATTGTAATAAATAAAATAATTGAATCGTGAAATAAAATTGAGAATTAGTTGATTATTATTAGAATGAGTTGATGAATTAGTAGAAAGTTAATGTCATTTAATGGCGAATTATAAGGTTTCTGTTGATTTAATTTGTGAATTACGCCATATTAAAATTTGTTACTGGTAATTGTTATTTTGTAAATTTGTATTTATTGATGGAATAAACTTATTATTATTACTAATTTTAAATGCAGTGAAGTAAAAATTTTAGTTTTGTTGTTCATCCTATAAAGAATTTATGATTTTTGAT
>CM041786.1:124870937-124899474 GCA_023375725.1 Nephotettix cincticeps | reverse complement strand
AGCTATGCCAGGGGGCGTGGGGGAGCGTGTAGGCTCAGTTATGGTAACGGTGACCATGGCTCGAGGGGACACTTAGCGGCACAAACACTTTATTGACAACACACCTTCTTGCCTAATGGAAACGGTGACCATAGCCTGAGGGGGTGGGGCAATTAGTGGCGTAAACATGTTACTGATGGCAATCCTTCACCGTTAAGACGCTTACTTTCGCTACTAATGTGGGTCTTTCCTTGTCAAAATATATCCTTGGGCTTTTAATATATTAGGGCGCGGTAAACATGACAGTCCCATCACCACCCTCGACCGAGTAACTGGCCGTTCCGTCTACACTCGAGCTTGGTGTGATTTAGTGAACTTTGAATTTGTTCATCACTATATACTGTGATTAATTTCTAGACAACTCTAACAGTTGAATTTTGTGTTTCTTTCTTGAAACATCATCAAGATCCTTCGTGATTTGTGAAAACGTAAGTACTCATCTGAATTTTATTTTTATTTACTAAGACATGAATAGTGGAAATATTAAAATTAAAAATAACATATCATTTCATTAATGAACACAAAATATTTATCATTAAATATCCGTATAAAGCTCTAATAATTGTTCCATGGTAAAAGATCTTAAACATATCGAAGTACATATATTTTGCTAATTAGACTCAGTTTATTTTTTTACAAATATAAAACAGGTATATGATTAACTTATCAAAGTATTGTAGATCAGAGTATATTCAATACTACAAAAATCCATCAATGTTCCATTTAAATATATATAGAAGAACACATTTGTTTATTCTTTATAACCACCATATGAGATTTAGGAAAGAATTTAAATTACAATATCCATATAAATAAAATTAGATTATTCTCTGCACATGTTTGAAGGTATATTTTTGGTTATTCTCACGTTTTATAACATCAGAAAAAAAATCAAAAATCGTTTTATGTTAATTTCTGTCTGTTTGTCTATCTATCTATCTTTATCACTACGGAGAGTATTCATGTTCATATCTTCACATAAACAAGCTAACCCATCGCAATGAAACTTATTTTCACTATTCAATACTTTTGGAGAAATATTTTGTTACTTTAAACTGACATATGTTGTTTTAAAATAAAATAACCCTTAAAACACAGGTTTAACATAATTAATTAGCAACACATTTCTATGATTTATCAAACAAGTGATCTATTTAAAAAATAAATAACAATCAACTATCAAATTGAAATAAACATTTGTTTGTTCACATTGATCATAGATATTAAACCGTTTAATAAATAGTCATCATCTATCAAATTAAAATCAGCATTAGTTTGTTTACATTTATCACAGATTTTAAACATTACAATATATCAAAACTTTATCTTAACACATAGTAAAAGTATCATAATTTAAAATGAATACTGAATAATAAAACTGAGCTTTTTATTTTTATTTATTTGTTTACTATTTCAGGTTTCTACTATTATATTAGCGATCCAACCTCAACTATTAAAAAAACCATGGCGTTCGAATGCAAACAATGTAACAAAGTCTACAGTGTAAAATATAACTTAAAACGGCATATGCAGACAGCGCATGGGGAAAGTAATACTTCTTTCAAGTGTGACCACTGCGGTGGACAATTTCTCAGGAAAGATAAACTCCTGAGACATATTAAAACAAAACATTCTGATAACAAACCAGGTAAATTATATAATATTATAATAGTTAATAATTATTTCTTTAATTGTCAATGCATATATCTTGTTACATTTCAGTTGAAAAAAAAATCAGGTAAAATCATTCTATGAAAGTAATTCAATTTTCATAAATTATGTTTACATTTGTACATACTTGTTCACACTACTATTACTATGTACACATCTTCAGTTTATACAACCCATCTGCTAACAGTTAGTTTCTATTACAACTGTCAGTATTTGAAACATAAGTTCTAAACAATGGTATGATTTAAAAAAAAATAATAAATAATTTTCAATAATTTCAATCTGTATTCTCCACATTAATAACAAATGAGATACTTAGTTTGTTTCGAAAAATTACTTTTGATTTCACAAATTCACTAGCCTATTTCTTTTTACATAATCCTGCAATATTTATTGATTTATACTTTTACAATATTTATAATTGTAATAGTAGGAGACTATATCTATTGCTTCAAATTCCAGAGTATCCTTGTTCAAAATGTGGCAAGAAGTTCAACAGACCACACAACAGGGACCATCACAGCCGCTTCTCCTGTCCAACGCTGAGAGAGCAACCCCTTGTCGGCTACACAGCTGACAGACCAACAGCGATGGATGTGGATCCCTGTGTCACTGAATCACCGATACAACCTGCTGTTGTGGAACCTGGCTCCAGCACTGCCCCATCTAGTCAGCCATCACCTACTGTTATGGAACCTGGTCCCGGTACTTCATCATCTGAACAGCCCTCAAACAGTGATGTTGGTGAGTTCAGGCTTAGTGAGACCGGGTTCTTTAGTAGGTTGAAAACATATAAACTCAGACGGTCTCCTTCACGAGCCGTTACAATACAGGAGTTTTTCGTATACATATTCACAAACTTAACAGTTCTGTTGGGTGAAGCTCTAAATGAGTTTCCATCCATCAAGGTGAACTTGTTTATGGAATGTGAGTTCACCAATGTGAAAGGAGATAAGTGTGTGAGGAATTTCAAAACTAAAAATGTGCCTCTCACTCTGACATCGGACTTGGGTCAGTTTTTGTCCGATGCCTTTGACAAAATTTTGCATGAGAAGGACCAGTGTCAAATGCGTGGTTCAGGCTGGTCCTTCTTAAGAATTATAGATTTCGAAATACGAATTAATAAATACAATCCCCTGAGAGGCTCAAGCCACATCCCTCTTCCAAAACGTTTTTCAAAATCACGTGGCATTATTAATGTTTTGAATAACGATAACCTTTGCTTCATGTACGCGATTTTAGCTAAATTTGTAACATCCAGACCTGATAGACCCAGTAGCTATAGTCAGGATCTGAAATCTAAATACAACTGGGAAGGATTGAAGTTCCCAGTTAGTCTTAAAGATATTTCTTCTTTCGAAAAGAAAAATAATATTAGTATAAATGTTTATGGTATAGAGGGTAGCATTACTAAGTCTAAAAAAGATGGCAAACCAATTATGAGCCACACTATTTTTCCAATAAAAATTTGCCAGAATGAATGTAATGACCATAGGGATTTACTTTATGTTAAGAACGAAAATACAAGTCATTACATTTATATTAGCGATTTAAATATGTTAGTTCGTTCACAACTCACCAAACACAGTGGAAAAATTCATATTTGCAAAAAATGTTTTGCATACTTTGATAACCAACCCAACAAACTCAACCTAAGTGGTGCGGAGCGATTAGCTGAACACAAAAAGTACTGCAATAGCGACAATCCTGTCAGAATGGATTTATCACAGGAAAAATCCATTTCCTTCCAACACTCAGAACGGAGTCAGCGTGCGAGATTCTGTATTTATGCAGATTTCGAGTGCGCGCTCCATCCTGTCAGTGACCAACCCCAAACCCCAGAACACAAAGAATCCTACACTGTGCCCACACATGTTCATGTGCCTTATTCCTACTGCTACCGAATCATTGACACTCAAAATGAATTCAGTGAGACCAGATTGTATAGAGGTGACCATGCAGCCAGACACTTTATGGATTCCATAAAAGCGGATGTGTTGCACATCGGTGACATTCTATACAACAACAGACAGATGAAACCGGTTCTGACTCCTGAGGAAACGGCAGCGTTTGATGCTGCCACAAATTGTTACCTTTGTAACAATGGGTTTTCGCTAGAGGATCCAAAGGTCCGTGACCACTCCCATGCATCACCCTTCTCTTACAGAGGGGCTGCACATCGCTCATGTAATCTTAGGTATCAGGAGCAGAATACGGTTAACTGTTACTTTCATAATCTATCAAATTATGATGCCCACTTTGTTGTTCGTGAACTTGATGTGGATCAAGGTGACATCAGAGTGTTGGCAAACAGTGAGGAGAAATATATTAGTTTCGAAAAACTTTTCCGCTCAGATGTTGATACCAAACGATATATGAAACTTCGGTTTCTAGACACCTTTCGGTTTATGTCCTCTAGCCTTGCTAAACTTGTAGACAATCTACCCAAAGAACTTCTTAGAGAGACTAGGAAAAACTTCCCCCTCGATGATGAATTCAATCTTATCAGTCAGAAAGGTGTCTTTCCTTATTCACACATCACATCATCAGACATTCTCCAACAGACCCAGCTCCCGCCTATTGAAGCCTTTTTCAACAATCTTACACTTGAACACATTAGTGAACAGGAGTACGCTCATGCTCATAATGTGTGGAACCGTTTTGGTATCAACACACTTGCCCAATATGCCGATCTCTATCTCCTCACTGATGTCTTGCTGTTAGCAGACGTATTTGAAAATTTTCGTGACATGTGCTTAAAACAATATAAACTTGACCCTGCCCACTACTTCACACTACCTTCCTATGCTTGGGATGTAATGCTAAAGATGACCAGCGTCACTTTAGACACCGTCCAGGACTTTGACCAATACCTCTTTTTCGAGAGAGGTATCAGAGGGGGAATCACCCAGTGTTGTACCAGATACGCCCAAGCTAACAACAAGTATTGTGAAGGTTATGACAACACTAAACCTTCACAATACATCATGTATTTCGATGCCAACAACCTTTACGGTTGGGCCATGTCACAAGCACTCCCGACTGGCAATTTCCAGTGGTTAAGCCCCATAGAAGTAGAAAATCTCGATGTCCCCAACCTGTCTGTTGATGGTCACACTGGATACATATTTGAGGTCGATCTAACCTACCCGGTCTCTCAACACAGACATCATGAGAGCCTTCCTTTTTGTTGCGAACGCAGTGTACCTCCAAACGGTAAATTTCCAAAATTGATGACAACACTGACTGACAAGAAAAACTACATAATTCATTGCAAGACCCTGCAACAAGCGCTCAAAAATGGTTTGAAAATTTCTAAAATTCACAGGGTCTTGTCATTCAATCAATCGCCTTGGTTAAAATCTTACATTGACCTGAACACACAACTACGTAAATCGGCGAGTAATGAATTTGAAAAGGACCTTTTCAAACTCATGAACAATGCAGTGTTTGGTAGGTCCATGATGAACGTAAGAAAGTTTATTGACATTAAATTGGTTTCTAATCCGGCAAAGTTTGAAAAGCTTGTTGCTAGATCTACATTCAAAGACCGGACTTTTCTAAAAGAGGATCTAGCAACCGTTCATCTTGAGAAAACACACATTGTTCTGGACAAGCCCATCTACGTTGGTATGTGTGTTCTTGAGCTTAGCAAGTGGTTAATGTACGAATTTCACTATGGCACAATGATCCCTAGATATGGCAATAGAATAAAGCTCCTCTATACAGACACAGACTCGCTGGTGTACCTTATTGAAACAGAGGACATATTCAAAGAAATGGAGGCTCATTTGGATGATTTTGACACCAGCGAGTATCCAAAAGATAATTCATGCTACCGCACCACAAATGCTAAGACCCTTGGCAAATTCAAAGATGAGGTTAAAGGCTGTATTATATTAGAATTTATAGGTCTATTAGCTAAACTGTATTGTATTGTAATTCAGGATGGAAAATCATCCAGAGTATTGAAACGTGCCAAGGGTGTTAGCAAAGGGGTTGTTAAACATGAGCTCACTGTTGATGACTATAGAAGGTGTCTTTTCGAAAAACAGGACAAATTCACCCTAAACACAAGGTTCCAGTCAAAGCACCATATAGTCTCAACAGTCGAGTCGAAAAAGCTGTCATTAAGCTTTTTAGATGATAAGAGATATTTACTCCCTGATGGTATCCACACATTGCCTTGGGGTCACTGTGATATACCTCAGGAGTGACAGAATAGATTAATTAAGAAAGAAGAAATATCTTTCCTCGCACACACACTTATCAAATTTCAACAACCATTACTTTAGTAGGATAAGCAATTGTACATACAACTTTATTTTTGAAATTAATTTTTGCAAATCAATTTTTAAATTTTGATCCAGCTTTTTAGCAAAATTTTAATTGGACTTGATATGTTGTTGATTTTGTCAAACTAAGATGAATGTACAACTATGTACAACATTCATAACAGTTTGAAAGTTCCTTGTGTATCAATTTATATAAATATATTTAAAATTTAGCTTTTTACCAGTAAGTTTTCAATCTAATTTTCATTTGTTTGTCTAACTAAGACAAATACTTGTATATGTTCATTTCAAATAGTTTATAATATTCTCGTGTATTGATTTTTATAATTTTAATTTCTTGTTAATCTTCAACCAGTAAGTTTTCAATTTAATTTTAATTTGTGATAACCTCATCAATCTAGGACAAATAGTCATTGTGCTCAAAACATTCATGTGTACATTAATTTCTATATTTTGAAATATTAATGAAGACTAAAAATGACAATTTTAAAATTCCTCTCTATATTTGTTGGCTTTGTCTGACAATAACACATGAAAGGAAAATAATGAAAAAATAAACTTCAACATTTTCTATAATACTGTGTCTTTATTTTACCTATTCCTATAACAATACTTGAACAATTCATATACAAAACAATCATTTTTATATTCATTAGTAGAAAACAAAGAATTATAATCTCTCATTGAAAAACCTAGAGTTCTATAATATAAATATGTTAAACAGTAATGTCCACAAACAATAGAGGTTTTTCCTTGTAAAGGTGCTGCATTGAAGTGGTACTGCCTGCAGTTCCTTCTGATGAATCTGAGATGATCAGGAATTGTAGGTGGTAATCCAAAACTGTCGAAATATTCAAGTCTACAGTTCTTGTCCAAATATATAGCAATCCAATGTGTTCCTGCTTTGGTGTGGGGGTCAGTATTTACAACAAGTGCTGTAGATGGTGTGATTGTAACAGGTAAACGGTCTGAGGCATAAACTCCTGTGTTCACAACTGGGAGTGTTTCCAAATAGGATTTCACTTCAAAAGTGTTCATTTTTTATTTATTAAATACCACTTTCTCAAATTTAAACAGTTGGAGAGGGCACACTTGTGATTAAGTGACTTGTGATTGTTGCATCTCAAAGAATCTGTTTTGAATATGCTGTTAAGCACATCAAGTGGTTGACAGTTTAGACATTCCAAATTAATAACAGTACATTGTTTTGAGAGAATAGTCTTAATGAAGCTCGCCTTTTCCTTTCCTTTCACAAATACAAGTGATGCTGGATTGAACAGTAATTTAACCTTATCCAATAGCTGTTGATAAGAAATGTCTCCTTGTTCCCAGTCAAGACCATGATAGTACTTTTGTAACCAATAGCCTTCCCTTTCCTTCTCAGTTGATAGTAACTTTTGGCTAAATGGTGGGTAAACAATATGATGTAATAGTAAGCTACCTGTATCCACATTGATAGCAGCAATTTCCTTGATTATGAAACTGTTATCGTTATCCTTAAAGCATTGAATGTCTAACACAACACGATCCATACTTAAGCAGATTCTGTTAGCAACTGAAGTGTTACTGTTGAAATGTATGTATTTAGCTTCCATAGTCAACTGTTATGTTCCTGTTTTTGTCAATTTCCATGATGTTGTCAAATTCAGCGTAAATAATACAGTTGATAGTCTCTGTGAGAGCCTCGGAAAATCCCAATTCAATCCTTAAACTACCGTGACGAATGAGGTTCCAATGTGTGGTGGCATTTGCAGACATGTCAGGTGTTAGATCAAATGCCATCAAACAGTTTCCATTTGCATAGTCAGAACGTGAAATGTTATTGCCAATATTTAAAAATTGTATTCCAGTACCGCTGAACAGTGTATGATATGCCAAAACTGACAATTCACTATCAGCATTATAGTCCGGTTGTAGTGGCTTTGTGGGGATTTGAACACCATCCACATATAGTGAGAAAAAATTAGCTTTGTAGGATTGAAAGTTAAATGGGTTTGATTTGAAATCACCATTGAATGCCTTGTTGCTCACTAAACCAACAATAATTCTCTTAGGTAACTGGCCAAGGAACACATTGTCCAATGTTTTGCCCTGAATCCCAGATGGGATTGTCATTGCTTTCACTTCCACTCTAGTAATAGGATATTTAGCTGTTCCATTCTCCAATGTTTTACTGTGTGCTATCAAAACTGTAGGGTTTATCTTGTTTTTTCGAATCAAAAGATTAGCTTCCTCAATTTTCACTTTGTATTTGTCAGTTTTGGACATTAAACAGAATGGATCCCTAGATCGTACTAAACGTAAGCGTAGTTCCACTCCATTGAGTAAAAATTTTTCTTGATTAAATAGATCCACATGTAGGTGTCCAATCATATCCACAACTTTACTTTGTTTGGTAAAGAATCTCCGGTTCTCGAGGCCTATATTTTTATTTTCACAATCATCCATTTCACCTGGTGTATCGTCATACCAAAGAGCACAGGAGAGATGTGAATTTTTTGCACTCTCATCATAGTTTAGAAGAGTTTCAATATATGCTCGGTATGCATAAGTGTTATTTTGAGGTGACACTAGTTTCTGATTAACATACAAATCAACCTGACTGAATAGAGAATGTAACCAATTGTTCACTGGCCCAATAGCAGTGTCAGTAGCTGGATCTAATTTTGTTCCATCAGTCTTTAAAATACGAGCTTTAATGTTAATCATAGTGTTGGATAAGTCTGTATATTCATCACCATGACCGGGTACAACAAACTCAATTGGTGAATCATCTGTTAGTGAAGAAATTGGTTTATACTGGACCCATTTACCACTTTCAATACTAGTTTGTGTTGCAGGTAGAGAAAATAAGTCTAGTTCAGATTTAACACATTCACATGACTGATGATGTAGAAATGCCATATTAACCAAATATGTCCTTTATCTTCTTGTTCACAACACTTTTGTTGACCTGCTTCCTCTTAGTTATTTTCTTGATTGGTGCACGACGTTTCTTGATCTGGTGAACAGCTAGGAGTCGCTCCAATGACTGAGGTGTAACATTGATCCGCTTTCTCTTATATCCAGAACCACGCATTATTACTTTATCAAGTTTTTCATCAGCCTTACGCTTTAAATTGCCAGTGAACTCCTTAACTCTAGACGATATGGCTTGGTCAGGTGGAACAGAGTTTATTACATCCTTGAACACATTAACTCCTGACATTAGGGCTTCTTTACCAACGGTTTTCATACCTGAACGTAGCAATGGGGTTATAGTGCGAAAAAGCCCACCTAGAAAGCTACCTATACCATGACCTCTCTGGTAGGGAGAACCTTTGTACACAACACTTACACCACTACCCAACTGGTTTCTATAATAAGTAAGGTATGGATCGTATACATTAAGAGCCATGTTTTATTCTTGTGATCTCTTTCTAAAGTGTAGTTTAACACAGGAAGTACCAAACTTGAATGGCAGCTTTGATCCTGTGTTGTCTCTTAAATCAATTTCCAAACATTCAAAACAAGTTTTTAGTACAGGTATGTAGTGTGGACTGGAGAATTGTAAGAATCTGTTTCCTCCATACACATAATTAGTTGTGTCAATGTTTATCATTTGCAATAATGGTGCTACATAATCTCCGACAAGCTGTGGTTCCACTATGTCACAGTAAACAAACATCTGTGATGGTAGACCTACGCGAAGGTTGGCAGGGCGAATTGATTGATTATTTTTTTTTAAATCACTCTCGCTAGGATGGAACCCTAGCTGAATTGCTAATTTATCCGAGAGTTCAACCTGAATTACATTTGATTTGGTTTGAATCTGTACTCTTCTGGTTTTATCATCATAGCTAAAAAATCCATATTTTCTAACCACTTGATGTCTGTTGATCATTTCAATAACCTCTCTTACTTCCATATAGTCTCCAGGTGTTAGGTTTGCTATTTCCATCAATGGGATGATTGAATCAAAATTTGGTTCTTCCTCTTTTTTCTTGGCTTCACCCCTGATCCGATCATATTCTTCTTCTAGATACGCATGGAAGTATATAATACTATTTTCTGACAATGTCAACAGAGAACAGGGATAGTGTACCTCGACCAACGCTACTTCCCAGCTACCATCTAGATTCATAGATCTTGGAAGGTGTGTAATGAAGTTTGCGACCGTATTTTGCGGATAATACGACATGGAAGAGTTACTGGGAAGTGTCAGATAGAATTGATCATTCATAATGTCTTCAAATCTTCTGCAGTAATCCAAGAGTTGAACGCATCACTGTATCCGTACCACTTGACTAAATATCTCTTACTGGGACCTTTACCTCTGGTTTCTAGTATTTTATCAATCTTATGTAGCTTATTATCTGTAAAAGTAATTTTTTGCAGTTCCTGTTCATAGAAGAACCCATCTATAGGTTCATTGTTTAAATCACACAAACTGTACATTGGTTTTGGAAACCTCAACACATTTACAATCTTATAAACCTCTTCACACCAGTTAGTTTCATAGCCTTTTTCAAAAGCACCCTTGTGTTTTGAGATTCTTACATGGTCACCAATTTTAAATTTGGCATTTATTACTTTTTCCATTTTCCCATACAAATTAAGCCACACTTGAAATGTGTTTGATTTCTTCACATCATTAGGTTTCATTTTGATACTCCTGTGTTTGCTGTTGTTGTATGAGTCAACAAGATTGTCTACAACATCAATGTATCTGAATGTGTTGTTGTGAGTGAGATAACGCCACATGCGAGTCTTCAAAGTCCGGTTAAATCTCTCAATGACCGCAGCTTTCACATCAGGATTCTTTGTGGTAAAATAATTTACATTTTTACCTTGAAAAAACATTCTCACACGTTTTGCTGTAAATTCTGTTCCTTTATCAGATTGTAAATTTTTAGGTTTACTCTGTGAAAATATTGAATCAAAAGCTTTAATAACCTCATCAGCAGTTTTCCGTTTGAGCGGTTTAATGTAGGCTTTTTTACTGAAAACATCGATTGCTGTAAGGAGATAATTCACACCATCATTGTATTCACTCAACCCTCGCATATCATTTAAATCACATTGCCATAGTTCATTGATTGCATACACAACATATTTATTTCTTGGAAATATTTTTCTAACAGGTTTATGAAGCGTGTATGTATCTTGTGACTGAAGCCAGTTATTTACTTCTCTGTTTGGAATTTTTCCTCTTGTTACCTCAAGCAGTCGATTTTTACCGCTAAATCCAGCTGGGTGGGCAGGGTCATAGTAAATAGATTTTAAATGATTTTCCATATTATAAAAATTTAAATCTCTCCCACTTTGGTTCTCTTTTGGTGTTTCTCAATATCGGTGTTGATACAGATCTGTTTGGGGTTTCTTCAGGAGTACGAGATTCTAGATTTATTGAAACTCTTCTTTCTGCAGGTGATACGATTCCTTTCAACCATTCAAAGTGGTTGCGTGCGAATGGATTGGTTATGAATTCAACTGGTGTACTTATATCATTTAATGCACTCATCAGCTGTTTCCAGCCAGGTGGTTGCGTTGCCTTTCGTACCCTAATTATATCATGTAACAAGTCAATGATGTTTGAGTTTTGTACTGTTACACCATCTATGTAGAGTGTACCATTATCATCCCAGTCAATTTTATCATGTCTTTTACTTATATGTCTGAGCAAGTTTTTTACATCTCCCTTATATGTTTTGCTAAATGTGTCGATTATTTCTTCTTGATTTAATATATTGTGTTTGTTTGGAGGAATAAGATCCACAACTGGTATTTGTATAGGTTTTCTCTTTACATCAGAAAAATGTAAATACCTCTGCAACACCTGTTGGTATTGATTCCATTTATCCTGATCATTTAGATTTTTATCATTTAGGAGTCTTAGCATTTCTCGATCAAGTTCACTGATTGTATCGTGTCTACCGCTGGGCTTAACTGTTTGATTCTGCATTCTTTGTAGATCTTCAGGAGAAACTATTATCATTTTCTTTGCATTTTCCATTTTACTGCACAAGAGCCTGAATTACAGCATTCAAAAGTAATGGTAAGATTAAACCCCCACCTTTTTGTACAATATAACGTTTTTTAGATGTATAATGTTCACCCTTTTTCACTAATCTTCGTAATATAGACTTGTACTTGGATAGTTTATGTTTTGTTTCAGGAGTGATGTCGATATTACCTTGTAACAGATTGTATGCACACTCACAGACTGAGTGAATTAAGTCCTTGCTAGCTGATTTTAAAACACTTTTACGCTGCTTAGCGGTCATTAGCGAAAGTGCTCTAAGGAGATTTAGATTCTTTTTCACTGTCTGAGACATTATGGAGTAATGAATAGCTTAACGGTAGTCACTGTTCTTATATATATTTTATTTTTTGTTTTTAGGAACATAAACATAATTATGGATATCACTAGGAAATATCATTGATCTGAATCTCATTTCATCTGGTGTGGATTGTTTCATATCGAGTAATAGATACCCATGAGGAGATTTTGTAGCATCATTGTAGGCTTCTTGAATAAACTTTGGATTTTCTGGAAACACTTGCTGAGCTAGATGTCTGATTTGTGCTTTGTCTCTAGGGTTTTTGAAACACACTATGTAATGTGCATTAAGTGATATGTCCCTTTGACCTCTACCTTGGTGAAACAGATTTTGAGTTATGAAAAATACACTTATATTTCTATGATGACAACCTTTAGTGAATAAGTCAACCACTCTATTGTCTGATTCACGCATTAGATCATCAATGATAATTAAACTTGGTTCGGAACCATCAAAGTCACTCATATTTGGAATACCCTCTTTATATATAACATTTTCTAAATTGTATCCTGGTTGCCATTCAGCATAATGCCAAAACACATTTTTAAAAACTGAATCACACATTTTATCCTTGTGTTCAATAAACTTTGTAACAAAATGAGATTTGCCACAACCTGAGGGACCAGCAATGATTGCCGAAAATGGATGTTTCCACCTGGGATCCATGGTAGATACTGGTATTTTATTTGTTATTAATATAATTTAAACAGTTGGGTAGTAAAAACAAAATATGACTAGACATTTTCGTTTATTCTATTAAGAAACAATAAGTATTTTATACAAATTGGATGCCTTTACCTCTCCCATCGTATTGCAATGAAAGTCTGGGGGTTTCCTCGTTGTTATATGTGGCAAGCATCTCCTCCGACAGCACGGAGAGGAAGCGGCTGGGCAGGAACACCCGGAGGTAGAAATCGTCACCAATCAGGCCCTCCAACGTAGCCGCAACTGTTTCACCAAATCGTGTCGTTGTCTTCTCGAGACGAATAACCCGGTATGGGATGCCAGGTCGCAACTCCGACACCCTGGTGTAGGTTGGTTGTCTCACACTGTTGAGGATGTCCTTAAGCTCAGCGGGGTCCATGGTGGAGGGAGAGCAGTGGTGGAGAAGTGGTGTTTTAACTATCGTTACATTCGGTTTATATATGATTATTCAAGGATTCTTTCATTTTGGGGGAGAAAAACATCTCTGCACAAATAAACAACTTAAGTATGGGTTTTTTGGTTATTTATCACATTAGGCACGAAATTAGGTTGTCAATAACGTGTTTATGCCGCTAATTGTCCCCTCAGGCTATGGTCACCGTTACCATGACTGAGCCTACACGCTCCCCCACGCCCCCTGGCATAGCTCTATCTAAATCTACTCTTCTATGACAACTAATTATATCTGCATCATTGTTGTTTTTCTTTTACTACTCGTCTCTTCTATGTACCCTTCCCACCTTAACCTTCGGCTTTTGATGATAGCTACTATGTTCAGATATTGGTGTATTTTTCTTCGTTATCGTTTTTTCGGATCCTCTACTCACTATTTCAATTTATTAGGCCAAATATTTGTCTTAAAACTTTATTTTCAAATAGCATAAAATTCTTCTCTAAGTTTTGCTGAGTTTAAGATTTTCTGTTCCTTACCAGGCCTTTCTTTACCATTTACCTACCATACTCAGGTTGAATTAGGGGTTTGTACATTCTCAATTCAGTTGACTTTTTAGATTTGTTTGGAACTTATTTGTTTCTAGGACGGTGAAGTGTTATGTATCCAACTACAGTACTGTAGACAGTTATGAGCGGTGGTCAGTGGATGGTCTGGTGTGGATTAACGTCCACACTATTGAATACATCTTTTTATATCTTATGCAGTAATCACAAATTTAAATTTTAAAATTCATAATTCGGAATACATATTGCTTCACTCTGAAGATGTGGTATTGTGGTACAATACTTTGGAGTTAAAATTAATAATGTGTTGAATTTTTATAATTAGATATTTTATTAAATGATATTTTGTGGACTTATTTCATAAACATCATAACTTAAAAATATTTTTAGTACCACATCGTATTCTTAATTAGTAATGAAAACACTCACGTGGAAACATACTGTGATTTTTTTTTATACACTATCTTATATTTTTTACACATATTGAGCAATAGCCATTGCAGAATGTGACGCTTAGTTGTCTGTGCTATTAATTCAATCCAGCAAACATCTCGATCTTTACATCCACACTCTTTATCAACATATAATTAAGTTATAACCTCTTTTCTATTTACCAAGTACCATTTTTACAAATTATTAAACAGAAAATTATCTGCAATTATTAATTTTGTCCTTATATATTCATTGTGTTTACTAGTTCAATTATATTCACTTTTTATGATTCATATCTAACGTTTAACTCTAATTCTTTAATGTGCCACTCAATCCTTATTTTCATAACCGTCAATTAACAAATAAACTTGTGCTTGGAACTTATTTAGTACGATTATACACATTTTATATTACTATTTAACTATATAGTCCCATACAAAATAATGAGAATGAAGACAATTCTTTTGAGTCAGTGTAAAATCGTTTCTTTTGGCAAAATAGTATACAAAGTTATGCGTTGATGAGATTTACTTTTTGTGTACTTTATTTAGCTGTTCCTGTAGTACTGATGTTACTTTTGTTGTCAATTCTCTGTAATTCAGTGAAAGGGAAATTATTTGACTCAGAACAACGAGTTTTCATACTAATACATTCTAGTCAAGTTTTTGAACAAATAGAACAGACAGATATAAATTAAGGATTTTTTTAAAGATATGCATCGTATGTTGATCAGTATATTCCATATTAACTTTTGTACTCTTTTGTTCCATATACTTCACAGTCACATGATAAGCCGTAGCAAGAAAATCAACAGTAGAAAAATTCTGGAAGACAAGGGATATTTTTACATTTTTGGTTCCACAAAACATCAGAGATTTCTGACCGAAACGATTTTTGTTAAGCGTTTTTTGTGTCCTGTTCGTATGTGTTATTTCGATGGGTTCCAGTCATCTTAAAAGTCGATTGTGGTTATGAAAAGGGATAATATAAAGGAATTTTAGTTGTATCATCAAAGTCAAAGTTGTAAGTATCAAATTTTAAGTAGGTTCTTTTACAAAGCTCTTATATGAAATATTTTGGAGAAAAAAATACAATAAAATACAATCATTAGTGAAGCTTACTAGTTACTTACTTCCCTCAGAATAGAATTAATACGCACAACAGGCAGAGTTAATCCAGTAATTTTGATTTAAGATAAAAAAATCTATAAGGTTAAAATACCTGCACTGGCAGGTCATCCTGCAGCTATAATAACAACCATGGGTTTCAAACTATTTTAAGTTCATCTTGAACTGAAACATAAACGTTTTGTGGAGATAATAGCTCCATGTGTACCCCAGCTTCTCCCTAGACCATTCTTATCTTCGTTAATTTTTATAAGTTTTCCAATAATCTATACCTCCTATTTATGTAATAGCTCTATTTTAAATAATGTTAGATTTGAATCCAAGTTTTTTCATTCAGTAACAACTGGGATTTTTCTTTAGATTAGTTATAAATATATAACTCTGTTTATGAGATCGACTGACGTCATTCAACGACATATTTCTTCAGTCATGATTCATTTCCGGAGTTTCACAAACACACTTAACAGTATTTTTTTAATATCGGTCAGTCCTATGATTCGTTTATTTGTTTTATTTGTCAATAAATGTATTATTATTTTGACTTACTCCTATTGGAAGGAATAACCTTCACAAAACTTGATGTTTGAGCTTGAAAATTAACTGAATATAGCAAAATAATAAGGTACATACCTTTCAATAAACAGTTCTAACATAATTGCATGTATTTTTGTATCCTACATGTTTTGGAGCTGAATTCCGTCATGAGGAGTACAATTTTCAAAAGAAATTGATCACACAATTTTTCACACTTAAAATCTTTTCTTTAAAACATATACATGCCACAAATTACACAGACAGGTTATGTTTTGCTGGCCAGCAATAGACAACGATATACTTTATATAACTTACTTATGATATTTTTAATTAGTTGTTAACAATTTCTGTGACGAATTTATTGTTACAATTTTACTCCTTACAGTATAAAAATTCGTACAGTTATTTTATAACTGCTGACTGCATGGTATGAAACCCTATTATTTTATTATTAATCTATAACGGTTCTGGAGGCACCATAACGAGTAACTCAAGATAGTTAAAAACTTGAGGTAGCTAAAAATAGAGAATCGCTTGACGGTGCAAACAGTCTAAATAATAAAGTATCATTCAGTGATCCGAAGACTACTCGTCATAAAACATCTCGGTTCAAAACTAAATGTGAGGTTTTAATCCTCGGTTTGGCCGCCTTTGTTTTCTGGGCAACTAACTGACGAGCCAGCAACGTGTTTTGGATTATTCAGTAACCAAGGTTTCCAATGTATTGCAACCACTGCACAAATATACTTTATGAAAACTACCTAAAATATGCCAATAAGGTTCTACGTTAACCTTGAGAGATGTTGATAAACATTTAGGATTAAACATACTTTATCTTAGAATAATATTAATCGTTAATACGATTCCAACGGCTTTCAAAGCCTTATACATAATGATCTCCAAGGCGAAGCTGCGGCTGAGATGTTTTACGAGGCTGAGATATGAAGATGTGAAATTAGTGTTTACTCTCTCAGTTTGCACAAGGAATTAGTTAAACATGCCAAGAGTGTAGGTTCGCTACAATGAGTGCCAGATAACATAACGCGTGTTTGTGGCACGTCATGCACTTTACAATATATTTTTATCTATATAATATAAGTGAACGTTAATACTAAATTATGCTGATCCATAAAATACTATCACCGTTTCTAGGGGTGAAATGGCACGAATTAAAATAATTAGGTTTAAATAAGAGCATATGTTGATGAGATTTTTTATAAACTAGTTTTTTTTCATCACAGATCTTTCACTGTAAATAATTTATACTTACTTGTTAATGATTATTATATGGCTATAGTTTTTCGTAAATTTACTGCACCTATTTTTATACATGTGAAAAGTTGCTTGGCTGTTATTATTTTCTTTACGCCATCTGGTTTATTCTGGTACAACAAAGAATTGTGATCCACCAAACATCCGATTGGAGGCACTAGAATAATCCAATAGGTTACACAACATTCTACTCTTAAATTATAAAATAAGTATTTTCTATGAGTATGAAGCTAGGTTATGAAGCTAGTAAAATGTACAATAATAGCTATATTGACATTTCATTTAAAACAAATCGCATTAAACGGTTTAAATGGACTCTTCAATGAACCTCCATAATAGTTGCAATGTTGAAAAAACTAAATTAAAATAATAAACGAAATAACCAAATTTTTAAATATCATTTTTTAGTATGATATTACTGTAAATATATGTTTGTTTAAACCTCAGCCTGTGCCACCTTTAGCAGCCTATGCGACGAATTAAAGACAGCGGGATACTGTTATAGCGAGTCATATAGACCAGAGGTAATCGCTCATGTCTGACAGGAGTCACCGTTCTTTGTCTGGTTTCGATCCAGCAACCTTTGACTTAGTCCGGATCCACAGGAGCGATTTTTCTACGACACCAAACAGAACTTGGCCACCCCCTCCTCAGCACACACTTCAGTCTGGTGTTGAACATGGAACGGTATAGACGTAAACGTGCAGCCGTAGCGTTTTTAACATCGGCGGATAAGTTGGAAGATATTCTTCATAGCCAGGATACTGCTATGTGGGAAAATGATTAATGTTTTGTATACTCCCAGTAAACATTATTATAATTTATTTAAATTATTAATCAATACAATAAATGAAGAATAATATAAAAATGATGTATCAAAGTGACAAAGGTACACAAAGAATATAGGAATACAAAAAATTAAGAATACATAGAGAAGAAACAATGGAATTTACGCAGTGTAAAAGTTAACGCTACTGGTGAGTGGTGTAGAGAATTTAAAAGTTGTTGGATAAACATTTTCTTATAACTTCATCATATAATATTTACACCTTTATTATATAAATCCTTGCTGTTATAGCTGTGAGAACTGCAATTGTTATTTTTTATACTTATAAGATAGTAAAGTTTGTAACATGTTTGTATCCCTTTAATTGATTGATTTGTGCATATTTAATTTTATAGAGAGTTTATTTAATAGGGGGAAAATATATTTTCATATAGCAGTCGGGGCACTGTGACGACTTATCCTCACATACACTTAGAATAAATAATTGTATATACAACTTTATTTTTTGATTTATTTTTGCATATTAATTTCTACATTTTTAAATTTTGATCAAGCTTTTTAGTCAGTAAATTTTTTATTGAACTTGATCTGTTGTTGATTTTGCCAAACTAAGATGAATATTGCTGTGTACAACAGACATAACATTCATGTGTACATTAATTTCTATATTTTGAAATATTAATGAAGACTAAAAATGACAATTTTTAAAATCCCTCTCCATATTTGTGGCTTTGTCTGACAATAACACATGAAAGGAGAATAATGAAAATAAACTTCAACAATTTCTATAATACTGTGTCTTTATTTTACCTATTCCTATAAGAATACTTGAACACGTCATATACAAAACAATCATTTTTATATTCATTAGTTGAAAACAAAGAATTATAATCTCTCATTGAAAAACCTAGTGTTCTATAATATAAATATGTTAAACAGTAATGTCCACAAACAACAGAGTTTTTCCTTGTAAAGATATTGTATTGAAGTGGTACTGCCTTCAGTTCCTCCTGATGAATCTCAGATGAATAGGTGGTAACCGAAAACTGTTGAAATATTTAAGTCTACAGTTCTTGTCCAAATGTATAGCAATCCAATGTGTTTCTCCATTGGTGTTCGGGACAGTATTTACAACAAGTGTTGTAGATGGTGTGATTGTAACAGGTAAACGGTCTGAGGCATAAAACCCCTGTGTTCAAGACTTGGAGTATTTCCAAATAGGAATCTTTCCATTCATTTAACCTTAACATGAGTAGTCAATGAAACTGTACAGGCCCAAACAGTTTTTGGTTTTGAACTGAAATAAGAAATTGGTGTTAACTTTGTTTACACTTATATTTCTAAGATCATCAAAAATATTCTTGATGAATTAATGAAGCTCATCAAATGTATTAAAACTTTAAATCTTCCTATTCATTTAATGAGAATAAATAATTCTTTACTTTGGAAAACATAATTTACTTCACTTCTATGCTTGAAGACTTTTAATGTGATTAGTCAATGAAACTGTACAGGCTCAAAAAATATTTTGGTTTTGAACTGAAATAATAGATTTGTGTTACCTTCATTTACAATTAATTACATTTCTATGATCATTTAAAATATTTTTGATGAATAAATAAAGCTCATGAAGTGCATCAAAACTTTGAACTGAAGCTACAAATTGAGTAAACTTTGTTTACAGTTACATTCCCCCATTCATTTAAAGAGAATACTTATAATACCCAATTTACTTTTAATCAATCCCAAAATTCATATTGAGCTGGTTTATTGTCCTCATAATTGTAACAATTCAAGTTAAAAGTAACAAGGCTATGAGGATTAGGGTTTTAAAGGTCAGGAATGAAAGTCAGGTTGATGACAGTTGGTATAAATGTTAAGATAAAAATTATTTTTGGTAGAAATGACTACTTTTGCTGCACACTCTTTCCCATGTTAATATTATGGAGAATAGGCAAATAATTATCTTGTTTATGGACAGGTTTTTATAACACTTGTCATATATTATTATTATATTATTGCTTTGGAAATTCGCTGAGTACGCAGGTCTGCTGCGACGGGGGTATTTAGTTTTTTTAGCGAATTTCCCATAGGGAAGAAGCTATTACCGTAGGTCTCATGGCAAGAGTTAAGCCCGAGACCATGTTATTTTTTCTTCTTTAGGTGCCCAGAGACCAAAAACAATAGTCGTTAAAATTTTTATATATATATATGTATATATATGTATATATATATGTATATATATATATGTATATATATATGTATATATATATATATATATATGTGTCTGTGAACACGATAACTCTCGTAAAAAAGGTCCGATCGAGACCAAATTTGGTAGAGACGTGTATTCCTACAAATGCTCGGACGAGTTCGTAAACCAGACATATCGGTCAATGGGAACGGGTAGTTTGGGGGGGTTTTGTACCCCAAAATGGGGTTTTTTGCGTTTTTCACAAGTAGTTTCTAAAAATTTCTAATTTTATATTTCACCATTGCATTCAGCTTAAAAAACTACACAATTAAGTTCCTTAAAGTTTTTCTCTATCTTCAACGGTTACCGAGATATAAAAAAATCTAAACACAGTACGTTGTATTTTTGAGGCTCCAATGTTAATCTTATGGAGGATTAAAAAAAAATAATTTTTCACTTATTATCTAATATTTTTGGATGAAACTTGATATTTAGCTTCATGTGGTTGAGATCCATACATTTGTGCTAAAAAATCATAGTTTATGTGTTTATCATGGCAGCAAACCTGCATACTCTTTTCCCATGTTAATCATATGGAGATTAGGCAAACTCCTATATTTATGGACAGATGTTGATGAAAGTTGGTATAAATGTTAAAAATAAAATTTTTGATGGTATAAATGGCTACTTTCAGTGTTCCTCACAGCAGCAAACCTACTCACTCTTTCCCATTTTAATCTTATGGAGAATAGGCAAAAATTCTCATGTTTATCGACAGATTTTGACCAAACTTGTCATATATTATTTTTATTATATTATTGATTTGGAAATTCGCTGAGTACGCAGGTCTGCTGCGACGGGGGTATTTTAAGATGTTTGCAGCTGTTTATTTCCAGTTTACATAAATTGTTTTCACGGTTGTCTCCGAATCACTGATACAAATAAGTGAAAAAGGTTTATTCTTAATCTAGATCTTAATAAATCTTAATCAAATTGTGGAATATTGGCTACCGTCGGTTTAGAGTACAAATTCATTTTCAGAGTAATCTAAAAAGGTACATAATCCTAGGCAATCAGAGTACTGTACTACTTTTACTGAATTGTTTCCATTAAAGTATATTATTATGTATTTAAATATTTTTTATTTGGGTTTTATTCAAAAGACTAACTAACCCGGCGAACTTTGTAACGCCTAATATTAAATTGGTGCCAAGTTATGAAATCAAATTGCATTGAAGCTTCGTTGTGAAAAATTAGATATTCTGTGTCGTGACAAGGTTGCTAATTACAATACTGAAACGATAAGACATTTTTATAAAATTCCCACAAAGCAAATAATTTAAAAGTGAATCGATTCACAATAAATTATCCAATCCAACTAAAAATACCCCCGTCGCAGCAGACCTGCGTACTCAGCGAATTTCCTAATCAATAATATAAAAATAATATATGACAAGTTTAAAAAAAATCTGTCGATAAACATGAGAATTATTTGCCTATTCTCCACAAGATTAACATGGCAAAGAGTGTGCAGGTTTGCTGCTGTGAGGAATACTGAAATTAGGCATTTCTACCTTAAATAATTTTTATCTTAACATTTATACCAACTTTCATCAACATCTGTCCATAAATAAAGGAGATTGCCTATTCCCTATATGACTATTATGGGAGTAGAGTATGCAGGTTTGCTGCCATGATAAACACATAAACTATGATTTTTAAGCATAAATGGATAGATCTCAACCACATGAAGCTAAATATCAAGTTTTATCCAAAAATATTCATTAATATGGGAAATATTAATTTTTCCCTATCCTCCATAAGATTAACATTGGAGCCCCACAATACAACGTACTGTGTTTAAATTTTTTAATATCTCGGTAACCGTTGGAGATAGAGAAAAACTTTAAGGAAAATAATTGTGTAGTTTTTCAAGCTGATTCTAATGGTGAAATATAAAATCATAAACTTTTAAAAATTACATGTGAAATACGCAAAAAACCCCATTTTGGGGTACAAAACCCCCCTAAACTACCCGTTCCCATTGACTGATATGTCTGGTTTACGAACTCGTCCGAGCATTTGTAGGAATACACGTCTCTACCAAATTTGGACTTGATTGGACCATTTTTACGAGGGTTATCGTGTTCACAGACACATATATATATATACATATATACAAATTTTAACGACTATTGTTTTTGGACTCTGGGCACCTAAAGAAGAAAAAATAACATGGTCCCGGGCTTAAGTCTCACCATGAGACCTACGGTAATAGCTTCTTCCCTATGGGAAATTCGCTAAAAGGTCATTTGCCAAACCTAAATGGTTTGCCAAAGGTCATTAAAATCGGTCCAGCCGTTCTCAAGTTATAAGTGCTGTATCTAACACGACATTGTATTTATATAATATATTTAGACAATCATAAATAAGCACAAAACCATAGACACTCATATTTACAAACACAAAAAGTACATTTTGATAAAAAAAGATACTATTACTAGGTATGTTATAAGTAGGTAATGTCATTTAAATTTTACTTTATCAGTATCTAAAAATAATTTTTGTTTATTTCGTATTTAAGAAATCTAATCTACCAATACATCTTAAATTTTATTTTCTGTTTTCTAAATTTATTTGCATAAAATATAAAAAATTACATTTTAAAAGTTTTCTGACAAACTAATCGCCCCCATACCTTGCTCAGTGGGACAAAACATTGTCCATTGTTTAAATGGATGCTTTTTGGTATTTTGTTTCTTGGTTCTTTTCACGCCAGGGACATTTTTATACCCAATGAGAGAGTCATTATTATAGAAACGCTTTTTGGGAAAGCGGTCCAAACCCAAATGAACATCCCGGGATTTGAACCTGTGACTTCTTGCACCGAAGTCCAAGAGAATAATTACTAGACTAGCAAGACACATTAGACACCGTGTTGGTGTGTTACTATTGTTAATTAATTTGTAGTGAATTTTAATTCTGCTGAGGAAATTTTGTGTTCTAACTTAGGTCGATAGGTTTTTGTTACGAACTAGACAAAAACTTCTTATTTATTTCTTATAACTCAAAACATTCTGCTACGTACTATGGTGGTATGTTATATACAATCAATTACATTCACTGGAAACACCGTCAGACAGGGCGCAGCACGAAACACACCACCAATTGTTGCTTTGTGGTGAAATCCTTATCCGCAATATCAAGGACTTCTGTCTGCGGTAATTGGACGAAAACTAATTAGACCAACACAAACATCCGGCCACTATCCGACTATCCGGCGAGTGTTGTGTGCTGGCGGACACGACCGGTGCTGCATTCGATAACTAAGGGAATTCGATAACGATATAACTAATGCAATTACTCGTATCACATCAGATAATTTGATGCAATGAGTTAGATGGCCATGCGATATACCAATACCAATCAACATGCATACAATCATATTTATTAGTCTATGTTTCTTCGGTTCTAATATCCAATGTTAAGTCTATATCAAACTGCAGTAGTACCTCCACAATCTTGAATTCTTGGTCTCGTAAGAGCGTTTAAAAATTGTCTAACACAACTCTTTAAAATAAATTAAAATAAAGATTAATAGGATTAGTTTGAAATCAGAATGCATTTAGCATAAAATATTTCATCAGCGATATATTGTATTAAAAACGTCAATAATTTTTGTTAATTTGTTTATAATATTTTTTTATTATTATACCTAAACTTATTTTTAAAGCTAGGTTAGGTTAGGTAGGTATGATGAATGTTTAAGAATTCTATTTGCCATTTCGTCCACTTATCATTTAATTTCTCCTAATTTTGTTTTGTATTTCCTTATTCTTTTTTCTGGTAGTTAATAGTATTTGTTAATTTGTTTGTAGTATTTTTTTATTATTATGCTTAAACTTATGCATAAAATTAGGTTAGGTTAGGTTAAATCTGATTAGGTTAGATTAGATCAAGTTAGGTTTTCTTAGGTAGTTTCGTATGATGAATGTTTAAGAGTTCCATTTGTTGTTAAAAAAATATTTATCGTTTAATTTCTCCTAATTTTGTTTTGTATTTCCTTATTCTTTTTCTGGTAGTTATCAAATAGTTCTTACTCTAAAATGTTTAATACTAAATCTTCTTTAAGTACAAACAGTATTGGTAGCGAATAAATGGAATCCTAAGTTAAAAAGCTGGTGGCTGTAAATTAACGGACGATCCTGGTAATAGTTTATTATGTGTGTAATCAATGAATTAAAACTATTTTCTGATCATGAATATTGCTAAACATAATAATTTCTAACTAATCATAAAGTTTACACGTACAAAACAACTTTAAAGCGATCGTTTGAATTTAAATAACAAATTGATGTTTGAGTATGCCAATTGCCAACACTTTCCGTGGAACGACGCAATACGCCTAACATATGCAAGCCGCGGTTTTGGCGGTTCGCTCGGCGTACTGCTGCATGGTTGCGCCGACGTTGCCAGATCTCCGTTAGGAGGTCAGACACTCAATGGAATTCCAGTGCCGCGACCGCTTCTGAGCACAGCGCAGGCGCGTTGGCCACAATCTGCGCGACGCTCTGGAGCAAGTGCGTCGAGTGCGTGTTGCAGGCGATCTATGTATAATTTATGCCGTATTGCTACCTACCTAATTATCTTACAACTGATGCTGCGTCCATGGCTAGTGGTTATTTGACAGACTGCGTCAAAATTTTAAACTTTCCCCAGCTTTTGGTTTTAAAAATACATTATTAGTTAATTGGCGGTGGATTAGTTGTTCCCTGCACGTTGTTCCAAGGATTCCCCAAAGGAGCTCCTTCTTTCCCTCAACAGCCTAACGGAAACTGCTTCTCCGTTTAACCTTTATTTTTTCAGGCAAATTCTTGTAGAGCTTCCTTAATACGAGATATAATTTTGAAGCTAGTTTGAGTCTTCGTAAGCCTACATCGAGGCATGTCAAGGTAATTTGCCCTCCTGGTATTGTGCTGGTGATTTTCACTTCTTTCAGGGAGGATTTCAAAGACATGTTTCTTTGACATATACGTGAGTCGACCTCATATTGTCTTAGGATAGTAAAATGTCTAGGTCGATAAAAAGTAGCCTGCAATAATCGACCACTCCTACTGACTTATAATGAAGACGACAGTCTAACAGCCTTTTTCTGCAACAGAGGAATCTTTCTGCTGTCAGTGGCTTGGCTACAAAGTATTCAATATTCAATATGACTGTGGAACAGCATGGATATATTTCGAGCCTAGCATGGCTATGAAATAAAATCACCATGACCCCACTCATTGGTTGAATATTGTGTGAATTATTGTTCGAAAACATTGTTCACGACCAATATGAAACCACACTGAACAATTCTTCTATTTTTAACAATGAATAGTAAAGCAGTGTTTCATTTATTATACCGGATGGCCACACATGATTAGTACAATTAATTAAATCAATCTTAAACATTTGTTCGCTACTTAATTTATGATGAACTAGCTTTCTATTGGCATCGTCCACATCCCAAAGTTAGTTTATCTGTGACTGTTCTCGAGTTGGTTCATGTGAATAGATATTTTTATAGCCTAAAATAAAAGAAAATCTATACAGATCAAGAGGAAACGATTATATTAGTAATTGGCGTTTTAAACGAAATGATAAATGTTAAAAATATATGAGTGAACAACAACCAAAGTGTACTAATTATCGAAATTTATGACAGTTGTTCGCCTTCTCTTGATCTTTAATTATTTTTATTTTGATTTTATGCAGTTTTAGATTAGCTAACTCGACAAATGTGATATTTAAAACTAAACCTTAGCATCTGGACGATTCCAACAAAACAGATGGATTATCACAAGTTGATGGGAGTGTGGTTTGAGTTTGAAGTTGTATTAATCTTTCGTAAACACCCTGTATTACAAATCATTTAACCAATATATCGTACTTGATTTAATTTGTATTAAAGTACTTACAAGACGTGTTTATATACCGCACTTGATTTAATTTGTGTTAAAGTACTTACAGGACGTGTTTCCTTAATTTTATGTGCATCATATACTCACTTATGGCATTAACTTGTATTATTCATCGATATTTGTCGTACGATGAATATTGGCTTACCCCTATCTTTGCCTGAAAGGTCCCACGCTCAGATTTGTATTATTATTGGACTAGTGTAGTTCAAACGGGTATTCAATATCTTTTATTGGACTAAACAACATTTCTGGAGGTGGAGAAACTCCACCCGTTTTCAAGTGATCAAGTATCTTGTGTCGCCCTGCTAGCTTAAAGGCGGAGTGTTGTGGTTATTTGTTGAGTTATACATAATAATTTTATTGTACATGATAAATAAGTATTGTATTATTGACAACATGATCTAATTAATATCTGTAACTTAAGCTAAATTTCACTAAATTTTTAATGGAAATTTTCAGATAATTGCTAGAACACAGGAGGAGTTACTCCACCTCGTAGTTAAAAACATATAGTCAAATAAAATATATCGAGTAGTTAATAACCAACGCCATTATGAATTTAAAAATATATAATTGTATTGAATTTGAGTTATTTTAAGGTAGAGCCTTTTGGGTGGCATGGGCCGGTGGCGATGACATAGCTTGTGAGTGTTGTCATTGCTCTTTGGCATTCATCTGGTCAAATCTGTCATATTATTCCTCTGGGATTTTAATATAGAGCCAAACACCTGAAAGCAGAATTATAGACACCTAAAATCTAGTCAGATCCAAAAATGCTTCTGAAAAGAGTCCAACTGACATTAGATCCAATTATTTTCGTTTTGTAGGGATTAACTATGCACTTAACCAATTATTGACATTAATTTTATCAGAAACATTCTAACTTGAGCGAACGGAGGTTGCCTAATGACCCGTTCATCCTGTCAAACTCTTTTAAATAGGATCACAAAAACTGGCGAAATTGTGGTGCTTTAGGTATACTTTAAGTTTAAAAAATTGAATTTATTCCTCTGTGGGAAATATCATGTGATCATGGACATGTTTGAAGGGAATGTTTTCAGTTTCTCTAAACAACTCTTCTCAGTTACACTTTTTCGTCACGTAGATTTCCTCCACCCACGAGCCTAGACATATCCAAGTCAAAGACAGAGGCAGTAATACAGGGTTAATACATTGTGTACACACTAATAATGGAATTTTTAACCAAACATTTTATGTTTTCAATGTAGTATTTTATTTCATGAAATAATTTTAAAACTGCATAATCCAAATTTAGTTCAAACATACCTACACCGAATTGTGAAGAAGTTTATCGTAGTTTCATACGGTAGGTACATCAAAAACTATGAAAATATTACAAACATACAATATGTACAAAATAAAACATTGAAATATCTTTGTCTTTCCAATTTGCTAATATTAATTTAGTAATCGACGTAATGTTTAGATATCACATTTCAAAATACAACTTAAATACAGCCTAGCTAATGAGGGTGTATTACAATGTGAGTTGTACCAAAATTATCATAGAATGTTTTTCTAAAATTGATTAAACATCTGTTGAAACTATATAACAGATAAGCTATCTGCCTGGCGGGTCCGTCACAAGGTCAGCTGTTTGGTGTCGCGGGACATCAGAAGGCGGCAAAGCGCTTCAGAGATGTTTTCTGGCCAGGTAGTAGGCTGGATGACCGCCACCGACCGACCGACCGTTTCTTTTTGAAATTTCCCTCTCTCAGCAGTGTTGCCATTCTCCTCGGCCTCACCGCTAGTGGCGCAGTCTGGCGGCGCTGTCGACGGTGAACGTGGCACTCGACTACCTGTTGCTTGCGCTTGTGTCAACAGTTCTGTGCGGTTTTCTGTTGTGTTCGCGTAGTTACAATATTGCGAGTGAATTTATTTATTGTTTATACCATCTGTTTGAAGCTTAGAAGGTGATTCGACCCTTAGAATATCGTGCACCTGTGCGGTTCCATGGTGGTAGGATTTAAACCTTGTGTGTAAAGTGGGATTATGTTGTTTTGAGGCGACCAAGATTTGGTAAGGTGTTAAATTAATTGAAAACCTAATTAAAGGAAATGCGAAATAGTTTGTTTGTTTTGTTCAAGTTAAATTTTACAATATAATTAATTTTTAATTTTTCTATAGCCTATGACAAATTAATACTATGTTCATTGAGTAAGAATTTTGCATTTTCAAGTGTTCAGTTGCAGGTTCTTGTAACGTCTTGTATATTGG